>AYEL01091480.1:0-15140 GCA_000484575.1 Olivierus martensii
GAAAGCATGTTTAACACCACCTTCATTAATACTTTTAACTTTTTTGGGAGCCATAATAAGGGATAAATTTAATTAAATAAAGAAAAAAACTAAAATATAAACACTTGTTGAAACTTTACTGTACCCATGTGAGCTGGGCCAACTGGATTGCTGCTGGGGGCGAGGCTGTACGCAGGGTTTTGTGCGCCGCGAGTCACGTGCGCTCCATGCACTCCGTGCGTGTGTGTTCGTGAACCGAAGCATCGTTCGTAAAGCGAAGCAAAATTTGTTCGCAAATGGTATTCGTAGACCGATTTGTTCGTGAACCGAGACGTTCGTGATTCGAGGTATCACTGTATTGTTTTTTGGGGGTCTTACGTATATATTTTTCTTTATGCTTCGTGTTATAAATTTTCTTAATAAAAATTAAGTTTCTTATGTGGAATTAAAGAAAATTATTTGTTTTTAATTGGTTTTGGAAAGTAACTCCAGTTTTTATATTGGCTCCGAGTCTCATATAACATGGTTTCACACAACACAATGTTTCGATGTAAGTTTTATAAAATATTGTTTTGAAAACAAAGTTTTGGTAAACTACGATCGATATTTTTATTTGTTTGATGAATTTATTTGTTTTTCAAAACTGACGACTCGAGGAAGCGCCGAAAACTTTAGAGCCGGCACTGTTATATAGTATAACTTAATCGTATTTTTCAAATTCAAGATCAGATGAGAGGTGGACTAATCTCACCCCTTTGTATTTCGATCAATTAGATATTTTGTCGAATATCAGAATCCACAAGATCATTCATTATTTCGGCCAGTGATAGAATCTGTGGTGAGGCAAAACAACGAAAAATGATCAGTCATCCAACACCACGAAAATACTATACATTAATATAGTCTATTTATTGAATATAATTAAAACCTATCAAATAGTTCTATAGTTATTATAAAGAAACATCATAAATTTGAACATTGGCTATTTTTAAATTACGAATCGCATTAATTAATCTCATTTCAAATTCGAACTGGTGTTAATTAATCTGCTAATTTTATAAAATCAGTCAAATAGTTCAGAAGTTATTAGGACGATATTACCTAAGTTAAATATCTCCCATTTATGTGATTAAAAATAGAGTTTATCCGTGTCATGGAAATAACCTTCATCAGTGATCTTCCGGTTAAATATGTTATTAGTTTAAGAACTAATAAGAGAATATCCCAGAAATTTGAATGCCGTTATTTTCTTATTAATTCTTATTTGAATTAATAAGAAAATAACGAATTAATAAGAAAATTTGAATGCCGTTATTTTCTTTAAGACTAAAATACGCACCGTGAGATTATTTAAATGGCAGAACAACTTTACGATTTTTATAAAATTTCATAATTATAGTAGTTTAAAAGTTATAAATAAAGGGCTTAACACACAGATACGAGGTGATGGTCTTATTTCATTTCTAAAGGAAAATTCTCCGAATTAAAGAATTTTCTAATATCAGTAACAAGGATTAGATATTTAACTGGGATTAAGTATCTAAATTACCAGACTGTGCCAGGTACAATTTTTTAGATAATAATGGTCTATAAAACACAACATCTTTAAGTGTAGACCTATTAATATAACAGTTTGATATGGCCAAAGATTTCAATTTTATTTTAATGGAAACGAAAACTTTTATTATCTGTAATAAAAACAATTAAAAATTAAATAAATAGCAAATATTCGATGTTTTATAATATAATTTCATATTATAAATAAATACAACATTTGACCTTTCTATGTACAGAGTTTGATAAGTAAAATTGCGAAATACTGTATGTTTAAACGTGTTATCTGAGTAATCAACCATAATAAAATTTTAAAATGCAAGTTGTATATTTACGGTCGACTTTTAAAATGCGACATAAGACTCGCATTTTTAAATTTTATTTGCTATTTGTGCAAGAATGAATAACTAAATTTTTTTTTAAATAAAATATAAAACAACTCTAATTCTGCTTCCGTTTTTTGCATTGGGTGTATAAGAAATTTATATAAAAAGGGTGATCTACTACAATAGGAGCAGGAAAATTATATTATATATAATAATAATAAAATGATTGTCTGTATAATATAGAACTGTATTCAGAATGATCATCAGTAGATATAGCGATATAAAAAGCGAATTAATTCGTTTAAATTTTCCTTACTTTATTAATAGTAATCTTCAAATTAAATAATAATAAAAACAACTAGATGTAAACGTATAATGAAAGATTATTAATGTTAAATGATTGAATCATACGCTATAAATTTTATTTATACCCCTTTGCATTTATACCTTTATGCGCATTTCATTAATCTGCTCTATATACAGTATATGAAAATTATTTAATAAAATTTTTATCATAAACCAACTTTTATTTATCGATAAAGTTAATATTTTTAAAAGTTTTAATCTCGAAATAAGATCGTATAATTTAGATATAAACCGTACACTCAGCTTACGTTATTTTGAAGAAATAATTTTTTTGCTAAACTTAATTAAATTTAAATCAGAAACATAAAAATGTCAGAATTTTCCAATTTAGTTTATCTGATTACTCATCGTTTCTTCAAAACTGGCGGGATTATCTAATTCTTTCTTGGTAATACTGTGCGTGTATTTGCACTGTAAATACAACAACTTTTTCAATTTTCTTCGTTCGCTTTCTCAAAAACTGATATCTTTTTGCGTCTGACCGTTATTTTAATGTAAAACTTTGTCAATGAATCGGAAAAAATCTAAACAGATATTATGGATCGGTTTATACAGTGAACTTAGTCGGTTTCGGTATTTACGGAGTGAAATTAGTTCGTTATATTATTTAATATCTATATGATTATATTTCTATTATTTCTCTTATGGATCCGGGATGATGACTAAAATGAATCAGGAAAAAACTAAGGAGATATTATGGACCCAAATAGACATTATTGATCCGGGATGGTGACGAAAGAGATTGCTTTGTCTAACGAAAAGAATGCAAACTTTATTGAACTTTAAATTTAGATGTTATATATTCTTGTATTTCGTATTATTGAAGAAAATTAAAAAAATGCATTCTTTTTTGAATATGTAAGGAACATAACAGAAGGTGGCGCTGAATCAGATTTTTGCCAAGTGTCCTCGTATATTATTGTGGAGTATTGCTTTTGGTAAATATAATATTCTAAATAAATTTCACCTTTATAATATACGACTTTTTTCAACGATAAAAACAAACAATTATTATTAACATTCGGTCAGTGCTTTTAAAACACAATAGAAATAGGCTTTCGAAAACCACGTGTTTACACACACTGGCTTCGTATATAGTCACATGCAATCGCACTAAATTTCATAATTATTAAGAAGCCAAACTGCATTAACGTACCCATTAATTTGACTACTGTAAGTTTATATCGAATGTCATATTTTGGGAAAATTATAAATTACATTGGAATAGTGCTTTAAGAATTGTTTGAAAAATATACTATTTAATAAAGAAGAGACGATCCTCGATATCCATCGCTGATTAATTCCTCCTGTATTTAAGTTCATAATTACATGCTGTATATAAAATACATCATTCTCAGTGTTGTGATCACTTAATCGATCGTTCTGCTAAGATAATATAACTTATAAATGAATTTATTTTTTTATCATGAGATTTATGACACAAAAATTCATAATTGCAAGCAGATGAAATTAGACTCCTCTGTCCAGAAAAAAGTTAGAGAATCTCAACATCAACAGCTAGTCATAGAGGCAGAAGTAACTTTAGTACACATATAGCAGTTTCAATTACTGAGGAGGAACAGTTATAATAGGAATAATAATAATAAAATTATTTTATGCTTTATTAATAATTTCATCGTGTAAACTAATTGTTATTTAGCAATTACAATAAATTATACTATATTGCAGTTTAATGTACAATAGAATAAATATTTCCTATTCATATATATATACACTTTCATATAAATTTGAATTTTTAGTTAGTTTGAAACATATCTCTTACATAATACATTAATCCAGTGAGAAATTGATGCCCAATATATGTCATTTTGATATAAGTTGTGCTTTTTAGGAATATTTTTAGGTATAATTACAATGCATATGATAAATTATAAATGTGAGTGTGTCTGTTCCATTTTAAAAGCTATACTTGCTTATAAGAACAAATTTATTAATCAAATTAGTTTAAATTATTTGGCTTATGATTATTGAAATATCTAAACATTATTATTTCTAAACATTAAATCTTTAGCAGTTTTAAATTATTGCAAAGTATAGTATATATTATATAAAATTACTTAATATATGATGTATTAGCAATTGTAAGCTGAATAATTTAAACTAATTTTATTAATAGATTTGTTCTTATAAGCAAATATAAGTTTTAATATGCAATATATAATGTTTATAATTTAAAAAAATTATAATAATAAAACTACAAATTTTTTATGAAATTTATAAATTATAATTAATTCATTGAATTAATCAACTTTTTAAAATAGGTTTGATCGATATTTCAATCATGTTTAGGCAATAAAGCTTACAAATAATAAAACAGTTTTAAAATGAATACAAAATAAACTTTTAATTAATAACAAAGTACTTTCAGGAATTAGTCCATCATCAGTGCAAAAGAATAAAGCAACATATAACATTACCAATAATAGCAACATGTAATATATAGGAAAAACTAAAAAACAATCAACTGAAAGAATATGACAATATAAGTATGATATAATTACAAGCAGAAACACTACAGCCTTATGTGATAAAGCACTAGAAAGAAATATTGAAATTGATTAGAACAATGCAATAATATTTAAAAAACATCTGACAGAATTCATACAAGAAAACTGGTATATTTATCAAGGAAATAAATATATATATTATATTAATATATATCAATTTGAAAGACTTGCAATCTTCCAGCAGCTTGGAATACTTTATTGGTTAGATGAAATAAGCATACCATTAAATATTAATTTTTTAATATAAATATGTGAATTAGATTTTTTTTAACATTATCTTAACTTTTGTGTAATTTTATATTTACTCTTGCATTTGTAAAATCATCTATATTTAACCATTCCTGTAATTTTAAATTTAATATGCATTTGAAAAATTGTTCTGTTTTATTATTTTGTTATATTGTTCTATTATATTCTGTTGCACTTATGTTGAGCTGCAATGCCTGAAAGTACTTTTAGGCAGGGCTGCTGAAAGATTTTCCAGCCTGTGACAAGTCTATTCTCTGTGCCCCACTTAAAAAAGTACATCACTTTGGTTTAATAAAAAAGTTATATAAAACATTAAGCGTTTATTTAAAAGATATGTACAATAAATTCAAAATTTGATATATTACATATCATACAAAATACAAATTTTAAAAGCCTTCGATGAGAGATAAATAAAAATTTTAAAACTTTTGTCTGTCAAAATACTATTATATTGTATATAAAATAGTTTATTTTGGCACAACTGCTTTGGGTGGTAGACAGTACACTCTTATGCTGGCCTGTGAATTATCTGACATATTATGTGACACATCAGGGCTTGACACTCGGGCTCTTTTCGATGCCGGGCCTGTGACAAAAGTCTCGGATGTCACATCCTTTCGGTGGCCCTGCTTTCAGGCATTGCAGCCTATTAATAATTATTCAATAATTAAAAGTTGATTTTGGGTTTATTTTGAAGCTGTTTTATTATTTTTAATGCTATATTGAACCATGATTTGTTTTATAAGTAATAAAAGTTTTTAATTTTATTTAAAATACCAATTTTATATAAAGCAAATATTTTCATTAGGATTATATATCCTGATTATGTTTTTAGAAAAAGATTAATTTTACATATTAACTTTGAAAGTTAATAAGAATTAGATATTTGATTTGATTTGAAACATATAAACTTATTCAACCAACTATATAACTTTTATGAAATAAAATGCCCATATTTTGTTATAGATGATGATCTTATCAAGATCTGAAACTGACCAATCTATCATCTACTACAGATTGCCCAATAGAAGTTAATAAACTTATGTTTATTAACTGATCACTACCATTATTTATTATAGCACAATAAACTTCAAAATTAAACTTGATGTGAAAAAGCTGAAGGAAGTCAGATACAGAATGGATGCTACCAGTATATAAAATGATTAAGCTTGAACTTTTATGCATTTGAATTGAAATGACTAGTTACAGGACTTTTGATTGCATCAACATCATAAGTTTAAGGACTATATTAAAAATATAAAAATAATAATTGGCACTTATAATATAACAATATTTTACTTTATTGAGCTTTTGGGATTTTATGTTAAATATACATAATCACTGCTTGTTCTTTTCCAAAAATTTATTATTTTGTATTAAATACTTTAAAATTATTAGATAGTTCTGATATACTTTTAAATTATAATATATTGTTAATAACTAGAAACTAATTTATTTATTATTTCAGTTTATTAGTTTCACAATGTCAAAAACAAAAAGGAGAAGTGGTAAAGTTAAGAAAAAAGAAGGATTTAATAAATCTAATCATAGCTTGAATCCTGGTAAAGTATACTTTTAAATATCTGTTTATATAAATGTAATAAAAATAAGTTCTTATAAATAAATAACACTTCTGCAAAGAAACATTTAGAATCAATGAGAAACAATTTTAAGCAGATTTAATTAAGATTGAAAATTTAGTTTTATTTTTTGAAGTATAAAGTGAATTGTTAATTTAATGAATTCTAAAACAATGAAAAAACTTGCCAATTCTAAGCTATCCAAGTTACAATAAAATTTCTGGTATTGCTAGTTGGATTAAGTTCTTCTTCAATGTTGTCCTCTGTAGTCTGTTTACATTAATAAAAAGTTACAAATAAACAGAGAAATTAGTGTTACATTCAATAACTATCTTATCTTCTTGAGGTCTGCATTATTCAATTTCCATCTGCGGCTGCTGACTGGCAGTTAACTTAATCCTAATTTATTTGCAAAAAATTTAAATTATATATCTCATTTAATTTTTATCAAGAAACTTTGAACTTTTTACAGTTTATTATATTTTTTCATTCTGATTGTAACAGTATGAACATGTAGTTTGAGTTTATTTTTCCACAACTTTTTGTTCTGTATATGACATCAGCAGGTATAAATTTTTTTATATGAAATCTTAACCAAAAATATTGATATTTTTGGATAGCAGCAAGTTTATTGAATAAAACAAGCCATGAATAAAGAAAATCAGTTTATATTTCAAAAAAACATGATAAAAAACAAAGTATTATGCAGATTTTGATTAATAAAAATTAATGAAGTTATGTTATATAATTAATTCATAAGTAACATAAATTTATTAAAATATTATCATTTTATTGATAATTTATATTTATTGACATGTTTTCCCTTCATTTCAATAACTTTAATTTTTTTATAAATTTTCAAATTTAGATAAAAAAAAACCCAACATATATGAAAATCATCTCCTCACATAAAATTTACTTTGCTAATTTACTTTATTCTAATTGACCTCGAGATGCTTTGTTGGTACATTATATCCAATATCACATGCAGTGTAATAAAGTAGGCTTGACTGGAATTTCCCATGAAACGACTGGTTGCATAAAATGATAAAAATATCACATCCCTTTAAATAGCCTGAGGGTATTTATGCTCAGATTTTCTCATTTTTTGCATATATAACAGTAAAAATGAAACAAAAATGAATGATTAAGAAATTTTATTGTTTATTTTAACAAAATTAAGCAATATTTTTGTATTATCTGCAATATTTTATAATTTTTCAGAATTTTATAGCTCATCACAGTAAATTTAAATTTTTATTTAAAATTTCAAAAATATAATTTATTTGATACCAAAACCAGAATTATTTTCATATAATACTAAAACATTGAAAAGAATTGATGAAAAAATCCAACAACTAAAATATTGAAAAGAACTGATGAAAAAATCCAAATTCTATTAAGAGAATCCATTCAAAATAACTTTCATAAAAATGTAATTTAAAAAAATATTTCAGCAACTAAAAAGTTTAGGAACCACCATCAGAGGCACTTATTTTCAGCCAATAAGCACAAAAATTGATCTGCAAAATTTTTATTTATTAAATCAAGAGTGAATTTTTTTAAACCCTTTATTTATTATTTTTCATTCTATTTCCATACCATATAGACACATTAATGGTCAACAGACAGCAATTTCATATAACATGTACATGTCAATGGCCATCAAAGAGTTAATATAACTCTATAAATATTAAAAGCTGGTGATTTTATGCAAAAATATATATTCCATGAAAATAATATACAGGGTGTCACAAAAGTAATGCCCCTTTTTATTTAATAATTTTTATTGTACAAAAATTTATTACAGTAGTTAAAGAAACAAAAAATCCTTGAAAGTTATTCATTAGATGAAAATTTATAAACTAAAAACTCTTTTCCCATTAATTTTAATGTAAAAATTTCTGATTAGTATTTGGTTTAGTGGCACAAGGGCCCCCATGTGCCAAACACTTGATATAATCAGTATTTGGGCACCAGAAAAATCACCATTATTTTATCTGTTGATGTTAAAATATTTCATTTGTAATACAGATATATTATTAGCTGTTCTATGCATTTTGTAATAAACAGTTTGTAAAAAATAAATTTTCTATACTTCATTTTTCATAAATTAAAATTGGGATTTAGATGTTTAACACTTTCATGACAGATATTAAAACCTCATTTCAGCATCTTGGTAATGGGAAAAATGCTTAATTGGTAATGATTATAATTTTTGTTGTTGATTTTGAGTAAAAAATTTTTTTGTGAAAATGGCCATTTTTTTTAGGAACCAGAGTGGACATATATGACACCTAATTGGACAAATATTAGAATGGGCTAAATGAATCTGAAATTTTTTATCAAATCTGATAATTTATGAAAATAGAAAAATTTTTTAGATTTTTGATTGAATAATTCCACAAATTTTTATTATTATTATTTAGATTATTCATATAAATAATAATATACAGGATGCAGCAAAAGTAATGCCCTTTTTTATTTAGTAATTTTTATTGTATAAAAATTTATTACAGTAGTTAAAGAAACGAAAAATGATTTAATGAAAATAAATTGCAGTAGTTTAGGAAAGTTATTAAGTATTGCTCCATCAAAACAATGTGATTTATTATGATTAAAAATTTAATTAACATGTTCAAAATGCTCCCCTTCATGTTCAGTATAATGCTGAACCCTACCAGCAACACTTCTACAAATCTTTTGACACATTTCTACACTAATTACAGAAAAATTATCAGAAATTGCTTGTTTTAATTCAGGAACTGTTTTCAGTTTGAGGCTGTAAACAAGCTTTTTCAATACACCCACAAGAAAAAGTCAGATGATGTTAGGTTTGATGATCGTGATGGCCACTCAATTGCTCCACGTCGTCCTATCCACCTCCCCTCAAAATTAAGATTTAACCATTCCTGAATGTTTAACCCACAGTGGGGTGGCATGCCATGCTGTTGAAAGTAAATATCATTTTGATTTTCAACTCTTGGCCAGAATTCTGTTTGTAGCATATGTAAATAATTAGCTTGATTGTATCATCAAAGAATATCAGCCCTATTATTCCCATGGGAGAAATGGCAGTCCAAACTATAACTCCTAGTACGTTAACAACTTTTTTCAAAATAACATGTGGGTTAACATCGCTCCAGTTAAAAAAAGGGGCGTTACTTTTGCTGCACTCTGTATATTGTATTCAGTTGCTGACAAATATTTAATGATTTCCACAAAAAGTTTTAAAAATTCCAACTGTTTATGATACATATTTGTCACTAAATGGCAAATATATTTAGATAAAAAACAAGATCGTAAAATATGGAGGGAGATAATAGCTTGGTCAAATAACATTGCAAATGAACGAATGTACACAAAATTAATAATAATATAATTTTTTAGATTTATTCATTCAAAAATTAAAATTTTTACTGAATTATTATTATTATTGAAATATTTTGAATAATTTTAATTAAGTAATTATTATATTTTATATACTATTTTTATTATAAATTATAATTACACTCCATACTAACTTATCAAACTGCATAGAACTCAAATAACTTACTTCAATTCAGCACTTTTCTGCAGTTGAGCACTCTCATAGAATTGGGAGCAAACGTTTTCGGTATTTTCATACCCTCTTCAGGCTCTTTTACACTATTACAGTTCTAGAACATTGCCAGTTAATAATCGAGTGTGCTACGAGCAGCATGGCAATATGCATTACAAGATATAAAAAAGCTATAGGGGTACTATTGGCAGGTAGGTACATTAGGAGGAATATTACTGCTAGAAATATATTTAAATATTAGGAAAGATAAAAAATGGACAATAGTGTAACCATAGAAACAACTTTTTAAAAAATGATGTATTTGTGTTTGAAGGTTAGAACATTAGTTTTTTCGATTATTAACTGGCAATGTTCTAGAACTGTAATAGTGTAAAAGAGCCTGAAGAGAGTATGGGCTCTGAAGTAAAATTGAAAATGAAAATAAAACTATCATAGTTACATTTATGAAACTTTTAAAGAATTTTATTCACATAATGGTGTTTTCATTTGTTTTATAGGTCTCGCAAAACTTCGTGGCACTAAGATGCGCGAAGCGTAATGTCACAGAGGGGAAAAGCGGCCCGATGGCTGAATGGTGATGAGTTAGCATGCCACGCAGGAGGACCTGGGTTTGTTCCCAAGTCTAGCATCCCCTGAAAAGTTTTTTCAGGGTCCGGGCCCGGCCCGGCAATCCTCGACCTTCACCATCCGGTCCCCTACATGGGTGTAGGGCAGCTCGTTGTTGGAACGGCTCCGTCCCTTAATACAGTAAACCCTTGCCGAGTGCAGATTTGCAGAACGCGATTTTGCATATACGCGATATCTTAATTGTTTCCATTTAATTTGTCCAACGCTAGAATTTCATTCATACGCGGTAGGTTGATGAGCGCGTAGGTATCTGCAACGATACCCACGTGTGCATTTGGCAACTCTGCTTGATACTGCCCGCTAGCTGAGTGACCCAGGCCGAGTTGCTATCATTCCACTCACATTAGCAGAGTGATTTTTGTTTTGCATTTTATTTTGGATATAAATTTTCTTAATTAATAATTTTAATGAACATAAAACAATATTTTTTTAAATAATTTTTACTTTCGTGTTTAAAATTATTTATACTTTCATATTCAAATTTCATTATTAACATTCTAAATAATTTAGATCGAGTAAAAAAGAAAAATGAAACCCATTTACGAGATAGAGCAACTATAAAACGTCTGTTAATGTATAAGAATTCTAGACCATACAGGTAACAAATTTTAATAACTTTGACTTTGAAATAGCTTTTTAATTTTATTTTATTAATAACTTTTATTTTAATGATTTAAAAAAATATTTTATATACTTATATTAATATATATTAATTTAGAGATAGAAAAGGAAATATAGTTAAACCTGCTCCATTTCAATCAGTTCTTCCTTCTGGTTCTGTTGCAAGAGTTGCTCCAAATCAAAAATGGTTTGGTAAGTTATATTTAAAAAATTTGAAAAATAAATGTCACTATGATATTAGATATTAAATGTCAATGTTTTCAATAATTAAACAGAACATGTTCCCTAAAATATAGATAAGAAGAATGTGCTAAATTTTTTATTCTTATTTATTTCTAAATTTCAATATTTCACCAAGATTTTTAGTGAGAAATCTTGTTTAATTTTTGAAATAGCTATAAAATATAATAATGTTTTGTACTAACATTTTTTCACTACAAAAGTGTTTAATCTTAGTTTTTTAATGAAAGAACTTTCAAAAACATTGATTACAGTAATTTAAAATAAAAAAAATATTAAGTATATATTTATTGGCTAAAACTAAAAAATACAAAAATTCAGAAAAAATACAAAATTCCAAAAATAGTTTTAAATCAGAATATCCAGCATTTTCTAAAAAATTTATATAAATTTAAAAAAAATCTGTAGTTCTAAATGATTTTATATATATTAACATATTCATTCATTATTATACTGCAACATTCATTATCATCTCTCTATCACCAGCAACCACTTTATAACATTCATGTGGCCTATGAATACAGGCAGCACTGAAGAAGTTTGATATAGATCCAAAGATTATCATGAAGAAAACAATCTCATTAGCTTCCTGGTACTATCAGTCATTTATTTATGGCTTTGCCTTATCCAAACTGAATTTAGAAACAACAGTTAATGAAGTATATCAAATATTGCATCACAAACAATTAGACGACTTCCATGGCTACCAAATAATATGCATTGATGGTTCAAAAACTGCAAATACAACAGATGCTTTCTTTGTCACAGAAACATACACAGAAGTATCCTTCTTACTGAGGAATCTATTTTTATAGCAAAACTATATATAGCGATTCCTCTGGGAATCCAAGTCCTTCATATACAGTGGATTCCGCTTAATTGGGGCAGCCGCATAATTGGGCCAAATCTCAAAGAAAGGAAACCAAACTAATAAACTAATACATAATTAAAACACTTAATTGGGACAGCTGCATAATTGGGCCAAATCTCAAAGAAAGGAAACCAAACTAATACATAATTAAAACACTTAATTGGGACAGTAGCAGAAAAAGAATTTTCAATTTTTGATATATTTAGGGATTTTTCAAAAGTATAGCAGTACTACATATACTACTACTTGTTTGCTTTCTTAAAATAATCCTTATATAAAAATTATAAAAATATTTTCTTGTACCAGTAATTTTTCAGGTTAAACCTTTCTACAAGACAATACAGACTAACAAAATAGAGCAGGTCGTTTCCTTGTGTCCTATTACATACACATTGTTGAAACACTGTCACTGCACTAATATAAATATCCATTCTTTAGTAAAATTATAAGTAAATATCATCATTGATAAATAATACTTAGTAATACTGTATTTGGCAACACTAGTGTAATGAGAATTAGTTATCTATCGTCATGAGTCAGGGAAATCTGCATCTACTTAAGAGTCTATTGTTACTGTACCTAGTGATATTCATTTACAATGGGAATTCAAGTCCTTCATTGATTTTATTTAAAATTTTTAAATCTTTGCCCAAGATGTCAAAAAAGGATTTTACACTTTCGAGTAAAATTGCTTTGCTGGATAAAATTAGAAGCCAGCCGTTTAGAGCAGGTCGTTTCCTTGTGTCCTATTACATACACATTGTTGAAACACTGTCACTGCACTAATATAAATATCCATTCTTTGGTTAAGATTCAAGATAGCTAGTGAAATTGCCGGATCGGTGCCCCTTCGCGGCATCTGCACCTCCTGCGCATGCGCATCGGGTACCGGATAGTTTACTAAAAGCCAAGGGGTTCGGGGACGAAAAAGGTTGGGAACCCCTGATTGACGAGATAAAGATTTAAACTCAAATACCTAAAAAATATATTTATTTTCAGGTTTCGATGCACATTATATAAAAATGAAGATTAAAATAATAAGTTTTCATTAGAAAAGTAGAAAAGATTTCAGAAACATTGCGCATGAATATCATGGCCAACATTGCCTATAAGCATGAAAAGTCGATGACCTGTATCTACATTTTATTTATAGCGCAGTATCTACTGACGTGAGAGAAATTTTTCAGGTATATAAATATTTAAAAATTTATTTTTATTATTTTATTACTGTGTGTTATTTTTATATTCATGAAGCTAATTGTTAAGTTGCATAAAATCATTTGTTATGTACATTACGTACATTAAATAAAATGATTATTTTCCTACATTATCTTATCAAAAATGAATACGCTTAACTGATAATTTAGAATGCTAATTAGCCAACGTATTTTCGTCATTTCAGCTAGTAAGAACAATGCGGATTAAGAGTGATCACCATATTCATCTCTCTTGGATTTTAAGAATTCGTAAATTTTTTTATTAAGATTGTTAATAGAGACTTCCTTATAATAATTCTTGAAATGCGAAAGTAAATATGAATATTACAATAAATAATTATGGAATAATTATGATTATATGCCTGTTTTCATATGAATATGAATATGAATATTCTAGTAAATATGAATATTACAATAAATAATTATGGAATAATTATGATTATATGCCTGTTTTCATCAAAATTAAGATGTTTTTCTTTCTCCTTAGCCATTACTATTGTAAGAGAATGTGATAACAATCTTGATTTATAAATTTATTATACATAAAAAAAATTATAATTATTTTATTGATTACATAGACACGCAATAAGTACATCAGATTAGAATTATTTTTGTTGAAAGTATATTAGATAATTATCATTTAAAATAATTTATAGTTTAGCTTTCATGGAAATTCTGGATCCGCTGGGATAAACTATACAGGATTTTAGACGTTAAGTCCGGTTCACACCACAGATTAGATTTATACAGATGTTCCACTCCCTATACCAGCCTTGGAAACTTTGAAGAGCATTCGCTAACCAATCAGAACGTAGCTCAAAGTACAGAGATGGCGCTTCAACCGATTTACGTCACCGGATACCACGTGACATCTCGCCGGAATATATAAATATGTGCCGCTAACTTTGAATAATGGCGCCCACTAAGTTCAAACTTGAGAACTTACGTTATACATTTCACGTGATTTTAATTCAACAAACAATAATTTTTAAATTTAAAAGAAATTATTTAATAATTTTGAAAATCTGACATAAATATAATTAAATGTAAAACCTTTTTTTAATAATATAAAATTAGAAATATAACATAACGAAGAGGGCGCTACCGTTGTTGAAATTTCCACTAAATGTACTGAGTGAAGCATCTGCATAAATGTAATAGGTTGTATACACTACAGCGACTGCGCGAGATGCGGGCGTCTACGATGCCCCGCGAAACACGCACACAAGCGCAAGTGATCGCGTTCATATTTGTTAACGTATTTGGAGGAATCCAATCATGGACGACCACGCATATGCATTGATTAACCAATGACAGCGGTCGACTTATTTTACTATAATGTATACGTCCCAGGACATTTCGCCCCCGGATTATTTCGCCCCCGGAACATTTCGCCCCCAGCACTTTTCGCCACCAGCCA
>AYEL01091481.1:0-36684 GCA_000484575.1 Olivierus martensii
TTTTACAAATTAAACCTAATTAATTAGCAAAAATTAAAAAAGTAAAATCTCGCTTAATTTTCAGTTAAATTTTTTGATAATTTTTTAATTAAATATGTTTTTATTGTCTTTCTAAATATGTAAAAATTTTTTCCGAATTTTATTTTTTTAGCAATATGCATTACAAGATATACAAAAACTATAGGGGTACTATTGGCATGTAGGTACATTAGGAGGAATATTACTGCTAGAAATATATTTAAATATTAGGAAAGATAAAAAAAATGGACAATAGTGTAACCATAGAAACAACTTTTTAAAAAATGACATATTTGTGTTTGAAGGTTAGAACATTAGTTTTTTCGATTATTAACTGGCAATGTTCTAGAACTGTAATAGTGTAAAAGAGCCTGAAGAGGGTATGAAAATACCGAAAACGTTTGCTCCCAATTCTATGAGAGTGCTCAACTGCAGAAAAGTGCTGAATTGAAGTAAACAATTACACTCTTTTGTACTGTAAGGATGATACAATGGATGTTGGCCAAGATTATGTTGTTATCAAAAATTTGGAAAAAGAACATATGTGAATCAGTGGCACCAGGATCCAGGAATGGAGAATTGACACAAACTTAATAAGCAAAAGTAATTTACTTATAGTAGGAAATTACAATCTAGCATATAACAAACTATACCCTAACATAGCAGACTACAAATTAACTATACTAATATAGGATTGTACAATAATGAAATAAAAATGACTGAGTTGGATATATATATACACAAACCCGCAATTCTATTTTTACGTGATAGATATGTTCCCAAAGAATATGTGTAAAAAATATATTGTATCTATAGAAAAATAGAAGATTGATTCCAGACCTAAAAAAATCAGCAAAAATAATATAAAAAGCCATATAAAAAATAATGTTAGAATCGTATCATTTTTACATACTTGCACTTTTTATGAAAGATTGCACATAAAAATGTATTATATAAAGTAAATTATAATTTGAAAAGAAAACTAATATGTTACTAATTCAAAAATTAAGGAAAATAATATGAGTTAGAACCTACACATAACAAGATTTTATGTGCTGTCACTTTCTGACAATAAACACATATGTTTGCATAAGACAGCAATATCTCTGTTATTATTAGAAATATCTTGGTCATAGTCTTGTTGCTCCATTTTGAGTGATAGTTTGAATAAAATTAGCACTAGTCTCCTATGATGCTAATGTTTCAGTGGTTTTAAAAACAAATTCAGTTATTAATCATTATGTTCATATTTTGGCTAGGCCATTATAAAATTCTTTATAAGGCCATAAATGACTTCAGATCAAATTGAAACTTCTGAGCTTGTTCCTCATTTGGATCGTGTTTGACAAAATGGTTTGAAAATTATAACATCATTTACTGACTTTACAGCAAAATTTATAAGTGCACAAATTTTATTTTAATTTTTATTAAATTTTTTATACAATTAAACATAAAAAAAGGCACTTTTCACTTTAAACATCAAACTCAAAATGCAGCCAAAACAAATTAGGGGAATTCCCCAGAAATTTCTTTTCTAATTAGAACCAAAAACAATAACATGGAGGGATGAATAATGCAAAGCAAGCACGACATTCACTGTAATACAAAAAATTTTTTCTCTTTTTACACGGATTTGTTTTAAATCAAAACAAATCTGTGTAAAAAGAGAATGAAATGTTTACTAATTCATGCTAAATCAAAATTGTATAAAAAAGTTTGTGTAAAAACAGAATTGGGTGTATACATAAACAAAGATATTTACAGTGATTAATAACAATATAAAAATAAATGATATGTAGAGAAGATTCAGAATTTGAACAATTTAATAAAATATCTAAACCTATCTATATCAAAGAGGAAAAATTGAAAGAAGTCAATGGCCCTATATAAATTACTTAGAAAAGTGGAATCAGAATGCAGATGATGGATCCACTTGAATTCAGGGATTGACACTTGTAACTGTGGATTGCCAAAAGGATATATCCCTTAGTCTTTGAATCCTATTTTTAAAATCAAAGATGATTGATCTGATTTTAGTCATAGCCTCTATCCCTATTTCCTGGATTAAAATTGCTATGGCCATTCATGATAGAGGCAGTTCCTCTTCATCCTCAATGAAGAAATTCTGTCTTCCTTTCTCTTCTTCATTGTTAAAGAACTTTTTTCTTGACTTAATTTTTTTTCTCTTATGTCTTCTCCATGGGTTTTCTATTTTATATTTCTTCTTCTTAACACATACAATGCATACTTTATGGTTTTGCCGATATCAGATCCCTGATCACGGATGAACTGACAGGAACCCAATGACAATCAGGAATGCCAAAATTTCAACTGGGAATCTTTCAACAAGGAACTTAAGACTTTTATATGCCATATAGCAGATTGTTGTGATTTATCTTCATTTGTGGGACAAGGAATCTCCTTTCCAAAAGTCTATTCCTCATCCATAAGTGTTTTTCCATCTTTAGCTGTTCTCCCTGACTCTACTTCCATAATGCCAAATGTGGGGTAAAGAATTAATACAATGAATAATTAATTACATATTGTATTAATCCTTAAATGAATGATTAATTATCATTAATAATAATTTGAAAAACGTATAATGCGTTCGGAAATGAAATTCCAAATTCAAATGATTAAATCCATGATAATAGTTTTGTTTATTTAGAATGAATAAGATAACTATCCAAGTAATCTGAAGCAACAAACTATAAATAACTTTATATATAAATTACGTTTAAATTATTATTTGCGCGACATCTAATAGTAATTTGGAGTTTTTATTGCTTTTAGAAAGTATGAAAGTCACTTGTCAATAGTGACTAGAAATAATATCAAACAAACACGCAATTTCACTTATATAATCAGCATGTTTATAATTGTATATGAATATCTGCTACTGAAGCATCAAATAGCAGTTTTATTTAAGCCATGCTGATTAATTAATAGAGTATTCACATTTTAAATTCATTTAACTAATAAGTAGTATAGATAATGAGTAAGAAGTTGCATCGTATTTTGCGTAAGCTTGTCCAGGGAGTACGGTGACTAGCGGGTAAATAAGTATATTATGCTATTAATATATTCCAAAAATAGTTATCAACATTTCTAAATTCTGAAGCTAGATAAAATCATTCAAATTTTGAATAAAGAATAAAAATTATAATTAATTAAGTTTAAATTGTCAGAGTACCATTTAAGAGTCCTTTGGACTTCACATTATTATTAACTGATGAAAATATAATTTTTAACAAAAATTACATAAAATTCCTATTTATGTCAATTGCTAATTTTCTATAGATAGCTAGCATATCACACAAAGAGTTCTATCAAAATATACAAGAGATCACATTGTGAATCACATCCTGAATATTATATATTCAGGAGAAACATGATCTTTCTAATCGCATAGGAAATAATTGAATGTAAACAAAAATCAACTGATCGTATTTTTTCTATTATATGAAGCTTACTATTTTATATAATCCAATATATTTTATAAGATATGAATATTTAATTAAGATATTTGATTATAATTGATTCAAAAAAACCATAAAAATGTTTACATATTGTGTATATAAATATTTACAGTATGTATATGGATATATAAATATTTAAAATATAAATGAAAACTCTAAATTTGGATAAAGAAGGATTATTTTATTTATTTAAAAATGTAAAACAAATGTGGTTTCATTATATTTATGCTGTTATTAGAGATGACTGTATTCTCAGTAAGAACTTTATCTTTGATGTCATTAATAGAATCATTATGATAAGCTACTTGTACAGCAGTTCAATTTACTTTTTACTTTATCAATTAAAATTATTCAATAATTTTAAATGCAAAAAAGTGAATGCTTACACCATTGAATTTCTGAGAAAAATTAAGAAAAGTGAAAAAGTTATGTAAGGTCAAAGGAGAACATTCTGACAGATGTTATGGAAGGATGATTGTCAGAATCTTTCCAGGACCCAGTTCAAATAACATGAGAAGTTAAAATATTCATATAAAATTTAAAGTTCTGTTTACATTTATTAAACAGATACATTGTTTATATTTAAAAATAAACAAACAAATAATTGTTTTAAAAATATAATTGATCATGACAAACAGGTATAGGTTCTAATTGCACAAAATGGATGCCAAATGAATGGTGAAATAAAATTGTTTCTTCTGCAAAATACAAATTATTTTTTGGATAATTAATTTTTTAAAATTATAGGACATGAACACAATGTCCTCATCACTGATTTGAAACAAAGAAATTGCCATTTGGGCACATATTATCATCACAAAAGTGTTAATATGGCTAAGGAAAACTTCTTACTTTAGATATTAAATAAAAGCAAATAATAAGCCAAAAAAGTAAGATAAATCGTTTATTCAAAAACGTTTTCGGCTATCCGCATAGCCTGCCTCAGTTGTAATACAGATCAGAGAAGCTTCTCTCCCCCTTTCTCATCAGGCCAAATCAGGGAACCAATCAGTGACCGGTTCCTAACATCAACAAACTGCAGGTGGAAAGTTACCCTTCCAAACACATTAACAAGAAAACATGACAAAACATTTCTAAAATAACATTATAACAATTACAGTTTTCATCAAACCTCAAAATTTAGGTATAGAGCAAAAAATAATAATAATAAAATACTAACTACGGTGACCGGTTCCTAGCTAACATCAACAAACTGCAGGTGGAAAGCTACCCTTCCAAACACATTAACAAGAAAACATGACAAAACATTTCTAAAATAACATTATAACAATTAAAATTATCATCAAACCCCGAAATTTAGGTATAGAGCAAAAAATAATAAAATATTAACTATAAAGTCCATAAAAACAGAGTTACATAAACACGGGCCACTTGAAAAACATCCACGTTAAGGAACCATATGGTTTACACCCAACTCACTCGTAAGCCCTTTAACTAACGTGTTTGGAAGGGTAACTTTCCACCTCCAGTTTATTGATGTTAGGAACCGGTCACTGATTGGTTCCCCAATTTGGCCTGATGAGAAAGAGGGAGAGAAGCTTCTCTGGTCTGTATTACAACTGAGGCAGGCTATGTGGATACCGAAAACGTTTTTGAATAAACGATTTATCTTACTTTTTTTGGCTTATTGCTTGCTTTTATGTATAGGCATGTGGTAAATAAAAATAGTAGTAAATTTAGTGAATTAAAAGATTATTACTAATATTAAAACAATCGATTTTATCCCCATGAACAACAATTAAGTAAAATAATAATAATTTATCAAGAATACTATATCAACAATTGATTATATACTAGCTAATGTACCTGTTAGTGATCCATTTCCAGCACCAAATATGAGTCGGCCAAGAAGCATTATAGGAAGCATTGCATCAGTGCCTCGAAGATATATGCCAGCAGCAAATATTGATGAACCAAGAACACACAAGAAAGAGAACAAAAATACTCCAACTATTAAAAACAATCAAATTTATATAATATAAATAAAAATCTTTAACATAAAAATTTATTTATTTCATGAAAATAGAAATTATTAAATAAGCCCTGAGAATTATAAAGTTATAAGTCAAATCAATAGAATAAATGCTTTATAATAGAAACAAACATAAATTTTATATATTTACAGAGCAATCCACTAAGTCTTCAGATTTAATTTTTTCTCATAGTTTTTTTATTATTTTATTAGAATAATTTCTCAAATTTTTTACTAAATTCCACTAAAACTACTTTTGTAAAAATTAAACTAATTCATAATACATCATATCTGAGTGTTAAGAGAACTAATTAGGCCAGACTCTGGAATTTTGTTAGATCTAATTCAATAGATGAGTTATTGATATGTATTTTGAACATAACTTTGCAGTTTGATTTACTGAAATTTCAAAAAAAAAATTATTATTCAGGAAAAATTTTATAAAAATTCAAAAAGCTTTACAATAGAATAGTTTTAATTTATCTTTATTAAAAATTGAATGAGAGGCAAAAGTTTAAATATTTAATAGCACACATAGCAGTTAAGCATAAATAAAACAAATATTAATAAAACAAAAACATTTTTGGTACTTTAAAAACTATTAAATCTTCTAATAAATTTTGCATCTATAAAAAACCCCCCACAATCTTTAGCTTGCTTTGAAATGATAAAGACAAAAGAAGCAATGATTATAATTCAGGAATTTATAAGATACCAATACAAAACGTAGAAGACAATTGTCTAGAAGTTTATGTGGGAACCACTGCTAAAAATTTTAAAGATAGATTAGCAAACCATAAAGACAATTTATGTAAAGGCAGCCTTGTCACTGCCCTAGCCCAGAGGGTGTACGAAAAAGATGTAAATGTTTTATGGCAAAACGCGAAAGTAATCAAAAACGTTTGCGATCGGAAAGATCTACCAATAAAAGAAAAGATTGAAATTTTAAAATCCAACGAAACTGAAATTATTATTAATTTTAGGCAGGCGGATAAAATAAGCATGGCATGGAAATATGCAGTAAAAACCTTGTTTGATGATTTCCCAGTTTCATATTTCAACATATAAAGTCAGAGTTAATGTTTCATTTCCCTTAATATTAAGTAGTATAACGTAAAAAGCTTAAAAAAAAATGTATGAACATTTTTGGTCGAATTTTAATTAATTTATTGTAAATATTATTTGAAAAATACCGTGTGTTCTATAATTTTTGAATCTTATGTAGTTCTAATTTTCTTATGTTCTTTTGTTTGGTTCAACTGATGATGGTATGTAAAGTACCGAAAACGTTTTTGTTTTATTAAAATCTGTTTTATTTATGCTTAACTGCTATGTATGCTGTTAAATATTTAAACTTTTGCTGAGTGAAGATAAGCAGTTTTTTAGTATATGTAAGTTTATTGAATGAGAGTATAAATAATCATAGATTGGCATTTCTATAGTTTGTAATACATTTTAATGAAATCTTTTTTAAACATCACTTTCCCATGATTAAATTTTGCTACAGAATCCTTCTAATGAAATGAATATTTTAGATTTTAGGTTTCTAGTACAGCTAATGTAAAAATTTTTTAAAAACAGCAATAAAATTAACAAAGGATTTTTTTTATACATCAAAAGTTTTGTATTCTAAAAAATTAAAAATATAATATAATATATATATATAGTACAATTATTCAAATACCTTCAGGAACAACCTGCAATATATTTTAGAACCGACTGTACACTACTACCATATATTACTGATATACAGCACAGGTTGAGCTTATTGATGATATCATCATTGCTTAATTTATGTTCATAAATAGTGATGTTCTCTGCTATTTTCCTTGGGATTATCTATTGGTCTTAGTAAACTTGCTTTCTTCCACTTAATTTTACCTTAAATCTATATACTTTCTGCCACAGAGCAATTCTTTGTAATTTTTTATCATTATCCATTTTGTGCTCATTCAAATGGGATATGTAGTCTATGTATTGTTCTTTTTTTATTAAGAAATTTATTTATGAATGGTATCTCATATATGCCTGGCACTCTCTTCATCATTTCTAATAATGTTAAAGAGGATATTTCTCCTAATAAATACCAGTTTTTTCCTGGTGTTTCAATAGGCTTCTGAGTTTAATCAACAGTGCATATATATCTATAGATGAAAGCTGTATTCTACATCTTATTATTGGGTGATGTTATACTGTCTGTTTCCCTTTAATTTAGCTCATCACATGCTTTTCATTAGTTTTGTTATATTGCCTTTCATATACCCATATTTCTTGGTTTGATCCACTATCCATTCACAGATCAAGCCAAGAAACACACAACTCTGTCATAAGTGTATATTTAAATTATCATGCAGTAAATATATCATACATGTTTAAATTTTGATTTCCATAATGACTCAACTTTAGTTGTCAAAAAAGTGTCTGACACAAATTATTTAATTTGAAATATAGCTATATTATGTTACTTGTATTCTATTTATTAGATTTTTACTGTATATAATAAATACAAATACAGAAGAACTAATTGATAAATCTTAAAGTTTGCCAATTATGCTATCCAGTATAACATATGTGCTTGCATAATGATCACATCTTATTTTTATAGTTTCACGATTAGTTTTAAAAAATTTTTCATATAGTAGATTACTGTTTGTCATAGCAATTTAAAAAACAAACCTGTCTAGCATTGCCAATATATAAGCCATTTTTGCCTTATACTCTCTATTCTATTTGTAATATATTGCCAATTCAAATATAAGAAAAGAAGTTTAAAGATCTGAAAACACATAATGTTATAAAAAAGCTAAATTTTTTTAACATTGAAAATTTGAACTTTTTTAAGAACATATTGTTCATTGTTTCATAAACTCTATATTCAAGGTTTGGATATAAAAAAATCATCTGTTTTATAAAAATCAAAGCAAGATTTCAAAGTTAAATACAATATGATAAAAAATATGAAGTTGAGATCAATAGAAACAATACAGAAACAAATCAAAAACAACTTTTCTTTTTATTATTTTTCAGATCAGAAACATCCCTCCAAACTGTTAATAATGAAATTACAAGTGCCAGTTTGGACTTTACTGATATTAAATCTTAATTGTATATTAGTTGATATAGCATCCTGATTTTTGAAAAAAAGAAAAATGGAAAAGTCTTATTATCATTCTATGAAACTTTTTAAAAATGTATCTAGTTTATAATAAAAGCTTAGAATATAAAATGAAAGTTGGTTATTTTAATGCATTAGTACATATGTATTAAGTGATAATATATAGTATTTTATATACAACACATATCCTTTTAACAGGATGAGCAGTAAATATAATTAAACTGCACTAAACATAGTTAAATAATAATTAAATTTTTGAATAATTCAATTTTTATATTTCATCTTTTAATTTTTCTTCATATAATGGTCACAGCTTATTTTGTATTTTTTTTTTTTTTAATTAGGCACAAAAATCTGAGAGTATTATGTATTATATAATAATTGCCAAATTTTAAGATTTATTAAAATACATAACAACATTGAATTATTTATAATTAGGCAACACTTTTTTATAATATTTTTAAATATTTTGAATAGGAAAAAATAAAATGAATATGCCTGCCTAAAAATTAATTTCTATTTTAGTAATGCAAACTGGTGAAGGCACTTCTTGTTGTTATCGTTTTTTAACAAAAGGTCAGCAATGGATTTGGCTTCAAACTCGCTACTATATCACCTATCATCAATGGAATTCCAAACCAGAATTTATCGTTTGTACACACACTGTAGTTAGGTAAGACCCCTTGAATTCTTTAGAATATACAATTAATTTTTAGTCAGCATTGCCTTACAAAAAAGAAAAGAAACACTTGTCTTTCTAAATTTGTAAAAATAAATAAATAAATAAATTTTCATAGTACAGTACTTGCTATGTATTCATACAGTTTACGACACCTAAGGTAAAATGCGTTAATGCTCTTCCCAGTTATAAACAAGTGCAGACAAGTATATACAAAGAAAACCCTCTCCACAAATCTGATAACCTAGTCAAATTAGAGCAATTACAGGGATCTACTGCTATCACTTTCTCTTGTACAAGCAGTAATCAATCTCCTGCGCCTTCAGCTAGTTCTAGAGACAGCTTATCATCAAATCAATCAGAAAGATCTTCAGGTAAATTTTTGATGAATTTTTCTATCATCTTAAAAAATATATTCATTTGATGTTACATCTTTATTATTAAAACTGACAGAATTTATGATAGAGGTTTATATTATTTATTAATTGTATTTCAGTAACTACCTCAACTATTCAATCATTTGTTCCCATCTCTTATGAAATGAGACAAAGAAATATTCAACATATTTCTTCAGGAAACAAAAATCAGTTGGAATATTTTAATTCTTCATCTAGTGGAAGAACTATTTCAAACACCAGATCTACAATGACAAATGCTTCTAACATATCTGATATAACACAAACTACTACTACTCATTCTTCAGTTATGACTATTCCAGGACTTCAACCAGTGATAGGATTAATGGGATCACCAGTATTTCCGAATAATGGAAATTCAACTATTCAAGTATGAATTACAAAATATGCAATTTTATATTCTTATATAGATATTATATGCTTTCAATCAATTTATAATTTTATGTATTATTTTCTTTTTTTATTTTCAAAGCCTCTAAATAATCAATCTGAAAGGTATCAGTCTACTTTATCAATGACATCTGATCAATCTCAACTCCAGGATTATTTGAGACGTCGACACCAACTCTTACAACAACAGATTTTAATGCAACAAGAAGAATTACGTCGCGTTTCAGAACAACTTATGTTGGTGCAATTTGTTACTCCAAATCTGACTTCAACACCGTCATATCAATGTTCATCTTCTTCCATAAACACTTTATCAACAATATCCACTCCATGTGTTCATTTACAACAAATAATGAATCCTTTAATACATTGCAGAGAATCTGGAAATGAAAATTTTTCTTTGCAATCAATCAAACCATTATCTGATACAGTTACAAATCAGGAAATGGTAAGTTTTTAAAAATATTTAATCAATAATTAATTTATTATAATCTATAAAAAATATATATAATGATAAGATGAATTATAAACATAAATATGCATAAGATTCCATGTTTAAGCATGTGAAAGAAGTTCATTTTTTAAAATCAAAGAAGTATTATGTGCTTACATAGAGACACTGCCTTCTATCAAATCTTGATAAAATTTGTAGGAATGTTGGGGACATTGGGCCGATTGTTTAAACGGAATTTCTATAGTCCACGGTTTACAGCAAAAACCGGGTCTAGCTTAAAACACGTAAAGAATACTTTTATATCTTAATTAACTTTGTTAAAAAATATCAGATTATTCACAAATTATAATTCTAAATAAAATAATTAAATTTCATTAGTAAATTTCAGTACAAATTAAACTTTAGAAAAATTTAAAAATTATTATAGTTGTTTATTCATTAGACTTTGTGTAAATCACGTGATGTCAAATTTATAAATTTTTGCTGTATTCCATTCTCGTGATGTTCTTATAGAAAAATTATAAGAACATCACGAGAATCGAATGCCACGAGATTAATAAATATAACGAATATTATTCATTAAGTATCGATTTTATAATAAAAATTTAATTTTATACAGTATTTTTAAACGAATAGTTAATATAAGGAAATAAGAAAAAATCATAACCATCAGTTTTAAAAGAATTGTGTGGGATTAAACGTTATTGTAATTGGTTATGGTATACAGTATTTTTAAACGAATAGTTAATATAAGGAAATTGTTTTCATAACCATCAGTTTTAAAAGAATTGTGTGGGATTAAACGTTATTGTAATTGGTTATGGACGAAAATATTGACTACAACATCCGATTCTCTAGCAGTGTCTGCTTTTCTAATGCAGAAAGCGGAGGTGGTGGATTCAAAACTAAATATGACATAATTCTTCAACAGGAACCAGTAGTAGTACTTCTGGGATGGGGAGGATGCAAGGAACGTCATCTCTCCAAGTACAGTAACATTTACGGATCACAAGGGTAAGAATTATTTTTTACGTAAAATATATATAAATTTAACATCCCAGAGATCGTTTTACGCTATTTTTCTGACTTTCTAAATTATGTTATGTTTATAACGACATATTCGAATAAAAATAAATCAGTTAAAGTATAGATCAGCGTAGCAGTTATACATAAAAATATTTATATGTTTTTCATTTTAATTTACAGATGTACGACTTTGATGTTCATAGCACCAACAGAAATGTCAACATATTCGAATAAAAATAAATCCGTTAAAGTATAGATCAGCGTAGCAATTATACATAAAAATATTTATATCAGTTTTTCATTTTAATTTACAGATGTACGACTTTGATGTTCATAGCACCAACAGAAATGTTAATTTCTCTTAATTCCCGAAAAATATTGTCATCCAATGCCAAGAAGCTTGTGAATTTATTGGAAGAGATGGATCTAATTGAAAGACCGCTGTTCTTTCATTGTTTCAGCAACGGAGGAGCCCTCATGTACGATCTGATCAGAGAAGTTCTGTTAAGAAGAGACGAGATATACAACGTAATTATTAATAATTCGAATAATAAATTGAAAATTATATTTTTGCTAAAAAAGTTTGATTTTATTTGTAGATAAGAGGTTGTATCTTCGATAGTGGACCAGCTGAAATCAGATTGGCGTACGTTTGCAGGATGTTATCAAGCATCATTCCATCAGAATCGTACAGAAGATACATTCAGGCCATCGTAATATTCCTACGTCTTTACGCAATTTATGCATATAATTGGATCTTAGATTATTTCATTGACAATCAGGATGCCTTGAGAAGACAGAGTGTTTGGCAGAGCTTAGTACACGAACCAAACATCTGTCCGCAGTTGTTTTTATTTTCGAGAGACGACGACGTATGCCATTATAAAAGCATCCAGAAATTCATACAACTTCGCAAGGATAAAGATGTAGTGGTCGACTTTTATATGTGGGACCAAACACCTCACGTTTCGCATTTCAGATATTATCCCGATCAATACGAAAGAATAATATTGGATTTTATCGCCAGGAACCTGGAATGAATTAACTTTAATCTAGCAATGCTTGTTTTTCTATCTATTGGATATATATTGTCAAATTTCTTTAATAAATTATTAGTTCTTTGTATTTGTTAAATCGATCTATCAAAGAATAAATAATACTTAAAGAAATATAAGTGTGATCATTCAACGATAAAAATTGATTGTAACACTTCAAACTCTTTAATTTTTATTGTAATTTAATTGTATAATTTTCAAATTAAGCATTTATTTTATATCTGATATAAAATGTATTAAAAACTATACCGGATGTTTTTCTTGAAACCGAACACACTGATTTTTGGCATCGAGCCAATTCTGATGCATCTATCACGTCAGGAATCGTTCGCTACGAAAATTTATTTTATATTTTTAATTCTAACGATATTTATTTATTATTGCATCCAAGAAACAAAAAACGATTTAACACACAAGATTATTGAATTTTAATTCTGGTGTAATTACATATTTGAAAATAAATCACTGAAAATTTACATCAAAAGATGTGCGAGAAACAGAAATTCTGTTGTTGCTGCTATGACAGCGTAGAAACTCAGACGTGCCGCAATTCGAACATTTTTAAAAATGCCGAATATTATTAATATTTACAACGTTACTGAACGAGTATGGATGATTCGGGCAGGTAATTCAGGCTTATCCTATAGGCGCATGAGAGATCATTTTGCGGTCTGTACTATATAATGCATTTCTTATAATGCTTTCTTAATTTAATGTCATGTTCAAGAAGCTTCTCTCTGATTTTCATAAGAGTAATTCTGGGTTCTTTCTCAACTGCTGCTTCAATTAGGCAAAGGACATCAGGATTAAGTAGTTTTGGCTTGTTTCCTCATGGTCCATTGTTTAGCACCTCAAAACTATCCCTTCTGTACTTTCTAATTATGCTTTTCCCCATATTCCATTTTATATCTGATTTTGATGCCACCTCCTTTACAGAAAACCTTCATACAATTTGAAATTTGACCAAACTGTTTCTATGGAAAAAAAACTACCTCATACTTTCCATGCCTTCCTCCAACTCTTACAACTCTCCATTGAGCAACAGAAGAGTTTGGAGAACTTACTTGAATCACTGCCACTCTAATATATATAGTAGGTTTAAATTTTACACACAGTCACAGTCAGAGAACAGATGAGCAGAATCATGGATTATAGTCATTGGTTTTCCATTGATCGTTTCACAAATAGTTTAAATGTATTCGCAAATGGGTTAAATAAATTTGCAAATGATTTAAATCAATTTGCAAAAGGTTTAAATAAACATGCAAATGCTATAATATAATTTCAATAACTCATACAGCTCAGGACCAAACATAGAAAGTTTCCAACTTTATCAGCTGATTCAAGTGGGCTTGAATCAGAAGAACTTCAGAAATTTCAGAAGTCAGAAGAACTCTTAAATTGAGAATCAATTTCCCTATAGATGTTAAAACCAGAAGTTCTGCAATTATAAACAACTAACGTACAGGGGATAAACCATTTTTCTGTTTTTGTCAATGAAATTTGTCCATAATAAAATTCAAGTAAACAAAATCAATAATCAATGGTTAAAACACTGCTTAATTTTCAGTCTTAAAGTTCACAAAAATATAGCACATTAAGCAGTATAAATATATAAAGTTTTATTAAACAAAAACGTTTTCGATACTAATAGTATCATCGTCAGTTGTACAGAATTAAGATTAAAGTGGTTCTAGAATAGAACAAAAAATTAGAACATTTTTAAATTTAAAAGGACTATTAATTATAAAAAATAAAATAAATAAAATACAGAAAAAATAAAACATAACAGGAATTACAAGATTAAACTATTCATTTATCAGGAGAATGCAAAATTAAAACATTAGAAATTTCTTCTGATCGCATATCTCCATGCTGCACTCATCTCGTCTGCCTGCCTGATGTTGATGACTATTGGATTCATTATACTTGAGTATCTAACTTCTCTATTAAAGATAAATCTTTGTGGTTATGTACATTCTTTATTAACTTAGCATCGCCCACTGGAGGTCTACCTCTGGATTAAGGCAAGTAAAAGTGTTTATTTTAGGTCTTTCTTTACAAAGAACTAAAGAATTGCTTGCATTACAATCTATTTCCTGAACAATTAAATATAAACATTTTATATTTTATAAAAAAAAATCTCAATATGACTAAAAAATTTTTTTAGTCATACTAAGTTTATTGATGTAAAACTTTAGCCATTTTTATAGCATAATTTCACAATTTGCACCAAATTCTTCCCTTTTTGTCATTTATCATCACAATCCTGCTATACTTTTCCTCCTAATAGCATGACATAGTTTATGAATGCTCTCTAATACACTGCAAATTGAACAATAATTTATTTATTTTAAATTTTATTAATTTTAATAATTAATTCATAAAGTAATGGAAAAATCTGGCCAAATATTTTTAATAAGAATAATTTAGACATAAATCACAATTTATTATTAAATGGAATAAGATAGTTCCATTAGTAATTAATAATATAGCTATATTTTAATTATCTGAAATAAAAATTTGTCCTGATTTGTAATTAAATTAGTGATCTTTACAATTCAAGGTTTTGATCCTTTCCAAATTTTTATTTCAAATACATTATTTTAAATTGTAGTTAAACTATTAATTACTAAATGGTATCAAAAAAATTTAATAAAACATTAAAATTACAGTTTATTTTAAATTACATTACAGTAGGCGCCCTCTTAACCGGCCACCATGGGACTGAACCCTTGGCCGGATAACGAAATGGCCAATAAACTGAATTACATATACAGTATATGGAATACAATACATATATACATCACAAGATAAGCAGGAAAAAAATCTAGAACATTAATACACACTGAATCAGTATATTTTAATTTAAGCAAACTTGCTATTTTTCCAACGAAAATTTTTTCACAAACTGAATTACAGTAACTGAGTAGGAAATAACTATGTATACTGCTTACACAAAGAAATAACAACTGCTCAAATAAATAGAGCAATTAATAAATACCTGGAGGATAGAGACAAACACGTCCTGACAAGCAGTGACTGCCATATGAGTCATTTTGTTAGCTGAATGGCTGGTTAAACCGACAGCTGGTTAAGAGGGCACCTATTGTATTAACAAACATTTGATTTATTTGGTTGCAATCAATAGTTCTCCTAACTATTAATTAACATATACATATATATTTCAATTTAATTCATTTATTAAAGGGTTCAATTGTTATCAGTTTTCAAATCCAATATGCTAATAATATCTAACAGCTATCAATTTTGACTAACCAGATCTCAGCTAAATGAATGACATCTGGATTCTAAATGTTTTTAGAAGAAATAAAAACTTTTTCTAAAAAGTTTTTATAAAACAAGGAATGTAAAAATTGAGGTAACTCAAAGCACTAGTAAGTTCACAGTTGGACTTCCTCTTCAATTCCTATTCCATCCATCTAAAACTAAATAAAAGAATTGTTTTATAGTCTATTTGTACATCTGTTTATACTGCATTTTTCATTATTTATCTGTTTTTCTATTAATGTTTTAATATAGTTTTATAACTTTTTTATTAAAATTATATATTTAAATAATAAACTAAAATAGCAAATCGAAAGCAGAAGTTGAGCCTCTTCTGTTATGAAAAGAAAAATTAATTTATTATACTTATAATTTGTTTTTGTTTTAGATTTTAGTATTTAAACAAGATGCTATTAAAAAATATTATAAGAAAATTTAATTTTTACATTTTTACAAATAGGATACATCTCATGAAATGGTTGTTGCCTGTTGCCGCTTTCTGTGTTATTTTTGCCGAACCAGTAGACAAAATCAGAAAGCAATGTTTGAACATTTAGGATTTCTTTTGGAAAACAGCAATATTCTTTTATGTAAGATATATTTCAATATATTTAATATTATATGTACCTAATAAAATTTGATAGTTTTATTGGAGTAGTATTAACATTAAATTGTAATAGATTTCATTTAATTATATAAGCTTTCCAGTGCAGTAGGCAATGTTATATTTGATTACTTTTTATTTATATTAAAATGTTAAATTATTTTATTCTTCATCAAAATACAAACAAAATACTTATAGAATCAAAATGTAATTTAATAAAAGCTAAAATACCATATATATTAGTGTATAAGCTGATCCATGTATAAGCCAATCTCCCTGACTTCAGTGTTTGAAAATCAGTATAAATGTAAAACTCATATATAAACTGACTCCCAACTTTTAAATGTTAGAACCATATTATATTCATTAAAATAAATCAATAATTTCTTTTATAATTTAAAAGATTTTCCAAATTCTGTTCACTATTGGAATAAATAAGACCACTTAGATGCAACATCAGACTTATGACATTGAAACATCGCAATGCAATGCTATGTGAAGAAAAAGCTGGATGAAGAGCAGGACACAGTTGTGTTGCATCATGTTGCATCTAGTCACAATTCTCTATAATATGATTTTATTGAAATGTTTACTCGGGAGAAAATATTGAAAAAATATTAAAATTTTTTATCAGTAGTAAATTAATATTTTTGAATTTATTTAAATATGAACATTCATATACATTTGCATAATTTTAATAATATAATTGAGAAGCATTATGCATTTTTAGAAGTAAATATGATGCATCCAGCTCCTATCATAAAACATGCCATTGGTGCAAAGAAGATACAATATGCTGCTTCATATATTTTTGATCATATCTCTACAGTATTCGATATTTAAATGTTTACAAAAATATTAATTTATGTATAGTCATATATATCCATATATTTTTTAAAAAATCAAAAGAATCAATAAAATAATGACCTTTGTTAGGAATAAATATGGCAGAGTGTTCAGCTGGCTTAAAGACCTGATAGAATGCAGTGCAACTGAGTCAGAAAATCTTTACAATCTTGTGAAAAATTTTCTGATTCTTGATTGACCTGTATATAGGTCAACATCAAAATTTTTTATGGGAAAATATCCTCAGCTTATACATGAGTATATATGGCACTTTCAGAATATATCTGTCTTTAGTAGCAGTTCCAAAAGAATATCAAATATAATAATTTAGCCACTAGTCTAGCTGAAACAGTTTACAGAAATGGACAGAAGTATCTTGAAAAGAATGAAAAACTATTTATAAGAAATAATCTAATCCAGCCAAATTAATCAATAATGTGATATTTTTGAACTAAACTGCATTTTTTTTATTTAATAATTATTTACTAATTTACACTGTAGTGCTTCTGTCTATTGTATTCAAGTCTGATTGTATTAATAATTAATTATTTAATTTAGACTAATGCTATCTCAAAAATTAAAGTTATTAATAATTCCCAGTAATAACTAATTTTTGACTAAATTCCCAAAATAAAAATTTTCCTTAGCTGGAGTTGAACTGAAAACTTTGGATATCCATCTCATTGCCTTACATCCCAAAACAACTGACCAATGAGTTATCTTGATAGCCACAAGCCCTCACAATAAATTCAGGCAGACATAGATTTGATTCAAGTCAGCTAACATATAATTCATTGTAACTAAGGGAATATTAATTAAATAATCTAAATCAGTTAAATTAACTCCTAATGTAATATTATTTTTGAATTAGTCTAATAAATGCTCTAAGTTAATTAGTACATAATCTTTCCAAAATGGAAATCTGCCAGTTGCTTTGATAGTCTAACTAGTTAAGGCATTGAGTTGGATACCTAAAGTTCCTGGTTCAACTCTGGGCCAAGGCAAATTTTTATTCTGGAAATTTAGTCAAAAATTAAAGTTCAATTATTAATTAATAGATAGACCAGCTTAGTCTAAATTGAATAATTAATTATTAATCCAATAGATCAGTATTGTACCTGTAAGGTTTGTGTGTCAAACTCATTTTAATTCAAGGGCCATTTAATGAGCCTGTAAGATTGTCGTGGACTGGCCACATCACATTTAAATTTTTTTTAAATTACATTTTAGAGTAAGGAGATTCAGAAATGTAGATAGAATAATTAAAAACATTGTGTATTCAAATGACAATGCAATCATGATGCAAATTAAGTGCTTTGTCCTTGCAGGAAAGCACTTAATTTGTATTGCCAATCTAAAAGATCAGTGTCATCTATACATATACATCCAATAAGGCCAATTGAAAAAAAAACTCATGCAATTACATTTCATTAATATCAAACTAGTGTATCATAGTATATGACATAGCTCCAAAGTAACAGTTATTTCCTATTATCTCATAACATATTGTTCTGATTTTTATTTTAGTTAAGAGCATTGAGGGTCACAAAAAAATCACATTGAGGGTTGCATGCAGCCTGCAGGCCACCAGTTTGACACCCCTGCGATAGATGATGGCATTGTAGTGAAATTATTAAATAATTATTAAAAAAAATCCAGTTTAGTTCAAAATTATTATACTAAAGGTCAATGTGTCTGGTTTATTATTTAAGATATTTTATTGATTAATATTCCTATATAATCTGTATATGATGTGGAAATGAGAATGTCATTCTGTACAGGTAGATTTATAGCCATAAAGCTTCCAAAAGTTTAACTAAAATATATGTCCAAATTCACTTTTAAAACTACAAATAATACACAGTTATAAGCTCTCAGTTAAAGTGAAAAACAATTATTTATTGCAGAGTACTTTTGGTTTTAATAAACCATCATCAGTGCAAATATTAATCTTTATAACTTAATCTTTATAAATCTTGTTTATAATATCTAGATTTATAACCATTCCATCTTGTTTTGTTATAAAGATGTAATATTTGCACTGATGATGGTTTATTAAAGCCGAAAGTACTCTGCAATAAATAATTGTTTTTCACTTTAACTGAGAGCTATAACTGTGTATTATTTCCAAAAGTTTGTTTTTGCTAAGATGATGGTTTATTAAAACCGAAAGTACTCTGCAATAAATAATTGTTTTTCACTTTAACTGAGAGCATTATAACTGTGTATTATTTCCAAAAGTTTGTTTTTGCTAAAGAGTTAAAAGGAGAGCAGATGTAAATCATATGCCTTCCTTTACTCTTGACCTTTTTTACAGAGTCCAATATACTATGTAACACAGTGACAGAACTTAAAATATTTGGGCCTCCCACAAAATATTATTCGGGTCCCTACCACAATAAAAAAAAAAAAAAAAAAAAAAAAAAAAAAAAAAAGAAATTTTTAATTTTTACAACTAAAATTTTTTAATAATACAAAAAAAAAAAAAAAAATTTATCTAGATATTTTTATTAGAAAAGAACAAAATTTCATCATTTAAAACATAATTGAAAATTATCAAAAGAAAATATATTTAAAATTTAAAATTCTTCCTCCTTGATTTTAAATTTTCAAAATCTCTAATCCCATCTTTTATTTCCATATTTTTGGCTGCTACTATGATTCAATGAATGTTCCATTGTTTTCAAAGTGCATTTAATTTTTATTGTAGTATGTTGTTAATTTTAAAAAAAGGTAAAGAAAGTACAGACAGAGGATTTGGGCCCCCTATAATTCTGGGTCCTCCCGCATTGCGGGGTTCATTGCATTGTAGTTCCACCTCTGATATAACATCAAAATTTAAAATTATGATTTAATTTTTTATATTGTTAATTATTCTTAAAATCTGGTTATTTACTGTTAATGGTATTGTGCCTGTAAGGTTTGTTTTAAGTGATTTTTCAAGATTGTGAAGGGAAAAGTTGTGTTATTCCATCTGAGGTGTTGTTATCCTAAGAGGCTGGTCATTCTGATTGGTCCTCTGATTTGATTCAATAAAGAGACTTGATGAAGAACTGTTTTTGGTCTGTACTGTAACTGGCAGGCTATCTGGATAGCTGAAAACTTTCTGATTAAACAGTTTATCTTACTGAATGGGATTTTTATTTCCTTTTATTTAGATTTTATAGTAAGAGATCTTACATTATCAAATACAATAATTTACTCAAATAAAGTTACTGTTCCTACTTATATATTTACACTATTAAGGATTATTTATTTGATCTTCATATATTCCATATTTTAGTGAATTTTTGCAGAAAAAACTAATGAGTTGACCTTCCCAAAAATGTACTATTCTAAGCTTGTTTTACTATTGCCTAGAAATGAATGAGAAATTAAAAATTTCTTTAGACAAACATTAAAAATTATTTATTAGATTAATATTATTCATTTATTTACTCAATAAATGATATGTTTACATACAGTGACTTATTATAAAATTGTATCATATTCTATAAAAATTTTTTGGTATTTTTGTTATTGATGTTGATGTGTCTACGTCACATAGATTATAATAAATCTATATATATTTTCTGTTATATATACTTTAAATTAAATCATGCTTTTAGCATTAAATTTATAAAATTATTTTGTCTTTGAAGTAAAGTGAATATTTTCTAGTTTTTTTATATAAATTTTATTTTTAATAAGACTGTTTATTTCAATGAATGTATTTCAGCAGGAAATTTTTCATAGTTAGCAAATATTTTTCAATTATTTATAAACTTTTAAAACTGTGATTTCCTGTTAAATGTGCTTAATTATGTTCTTTTTAACAAGAGAAGTGGAAATATTGAATTTTTAAGAATTTTTTTTACTATTTATTTTTCATTTAATTTTCAACAGAATTTCTACATAAAAAAATTAATAAAATAAAATTTAATAATAAAGACTGTTTTTGTATAAAATTTTTAGTTATTTTTTACAATTTATTGTAGCTCGACCTTCACTTCGAGGTTCAACACCTTTAGACGTTGCATATTCATCTTTAATGGAAAACAGTGAATTAGCTCTAGCACTTAGAGAACATTATCTAGAGAAAATTGCAATATATTTATCTCGATGTGGATTACAGTCTAATCAAGAATTAATAGATAAAGGATATCCTGATGTGGGATGGGATCCTGTAGAAGGAGAACGTTATCTAGACTTTTTAAAATTTTGTGTTTGGGTTAATGGTAAGAAAAAATTTCATATATTAAAATTATGAAAATATATATTTTATAAATTCTTAAATTTATTAAATGTTATCAAAAGATAAGCAATAAGCAAACTATTCTTAATGTTTCAATATTTATTGCATATTGTATTTAATCAAAAGCAAAATTCAGTGATAATAGAATGATTATAGAAAATTATTTGTTATTTCATCACTTTAATTGTAGTAATTCTTTAGACTTTATCAAAATAATATTTTTTATAATAGTCACTCAATAATCCATTAATGTCTTCTATAAAAATTTATAATTTGTTTCTGTAATAAAAATACAGTAAGACCCCGTTTAACATAGGGGATACAATCCAAGGAAACAAATCGCTAAATGAAATAGCGTTAAACGAGGTCATTTTAACATGTAAATAATGAGGAGAGGTGAAACAGGACAGTAAATAAAAACTATATACATAGTATTTTTTTAATTTTATTTTGTAATGTATTATTACATTACAAAATAAAATTACATTATTGTATTACATTAATTGTAGACATTTTTTTATTGCTAATATTGATTTGTATTCATAAATCAATCATGAAAAATTCTTAAAATTAGAAATAAAAAGTTTTAAGAAGAAAAAGCAGTAATCAGATTCAGTAAACTATAAACAATGCAAAAATATTGATGAAAGAAAAATGTTCTAACTTCAAGGAACTATAATTTAAAAATGGCAGCATTCAAGTTAAAACTAAAATGGGATAATTGTTATTTTTATTTCTGTAAAATAACATTGATGATGACTGTTCATATATATGAATTCTGACCGCAGCAGACTTTCGTATGTACTGCGCTTATATAAAACTCTGACTGCAGCAGACTTTTGTATGTACTGCACAGCACTGATATCAAATGCACTGTGAGACAGCATAGGAGTATCAATGCAAAAAAATCCTGCAATTTCGGATTTATGTAAGAATAATGGTTTGAAAAACATGGCAAAGTGAATCAATAAAAATATAGAATTTGAAAAAAACCGTGTTATATGGAAGCAGCATTAAATGGAGCAGTGTTAAGTGGGTTCTTACTGTAATTCATTTTTTTTATTATATATTATAATATATAATTCTCAATATAAATTAGAGAAAAATACTAATTTATATATTTATAATGACTAATGTACACTTCTTACTTTAGTTAATAAAAACACAACACAAAAGCCAAATAGTAAGAACGATTTTTCTTACTATTTGGCTTTTGTGTTGTGTTTTTATTATATATTTATAAATATAAGAGAAGTTTATTTACCAATATACTTATGTATAAGATAACCTCCAACTTAGAATTTAAAAATCAGTAAAAATTTGAAATCCATATATAAACTGATTCCTAACTTTTAAATATTAGAACAATATGATATTCAAATGTAATTCATAACAAATAACTGAAATTTAATAATTTGAAATAAATTTTGACTAATGTTGCCACTCTTAATTTAATTATTGATTTATTTATTAATCCTGAAATGTGCTAAATTAATCGAAATTTATTTCAAATTATTAAATTTCAGTTATAAGTATCTAGGATTTGTTTGGCATAAATTATATTTGGTCGGATTATTACTCTTGAAGATTTAGTTTATAATATGATATTCATTGAAATAAATAGATAATTTCTTTTATAATTTTAAAATCAGTATCACTATTGGAATAAATATGACCACTTAGACAAAATTCCAGACTTATAGTATTGAAAAAATATAGTCTGATGCAAAGAGAGAACTGAATACAGAGCAGGCATGATTGTTTCATGTCATATCCAGTTACATAAGCTATTATTAAGAGTGCCATTTAAAAACATTTTTTATGAATGTATAATATTTAAATATATTCTAAATGTTTTATATTTATTCTGTTTGACAATGTTTGTATTTCTGATGTATTGTAAGACTGATGCTGATATTTTTAAATTTAAAAAGTTATCATAATTAAAATTTGAGTTCAAGAATTTGTATAACAAATTTATTTGAAACAAAATTATAAATTATATCTATGATTGGAATATAGCAGAAAAATTTCATTTTTAAAATGACCTGAAATTGGAAATGATGGTTTAGATAACCAAGCAGTCCAAAAATCAAGATATAGTCACAATATTAAACAAAATCAATAAAATCAAAAAAAGGTAGATTATGTCAATACCTGAAAATCGAAAAAAGTTAATTTTTGGAAAAAGAAAAAAGACAAAAAAACAAACAAAACTGATAGATACAAGAACCAACTGCTCTGTTGTTGTTGTTGTCATGTTCATGGAGACTTCCTCGAATGCATTAGCATTTTCTGTGTCTTTGAGTTGACTCTCCATGGAAAAATAAAGATGCCAGTGCCCTGTTGGCCTCTGAGATTATCATTAGAGTTCACTCTATACTACAGTGAGGAGGGGTTGGACTTCTGCAAGAACCAAATGAAAAACATAAATGCAAGCAGATGTGGAGATCCTTACTCTTACAAAGAATATTCAGCAATGTAGACAACTTGCCACAAATAGAAAAGATTGCATATTATGGCAAATTTTATCATAACATGAAAGCTCAATAAGTTGGCAATGAAGAATATTTATTCATTGCCATTGTAAGCAGTGGCAGAACTTAAAATTTTTGGCCCCCCATAAAATATTATTCGGGCCCCTACCACAAAAAAAAAAAAATTTTATTATTATTTTCTTTTGCAGTGTCTTAAAAACTACTTTCATACCAAATTTAGAATTTCTATCATTCGTGCTATTCGAATTATATGAGATTTTACCTGTCGTGAAAATTTGTCATTTTTATTAAATCCTAAAAAATGCAAGTAAAAGCATTATAGAACGAAAAATATCTAGAGATAAAAAAATCTTAAGTGACGCCATACTACTGAATATTTTATACATACCTGATCCGATCCACTGGCGGAATTTAAAAATTTTGGCACCCCCGTAAAATGTTATTGGGGGCCCTACTACGAAAAAAAAATATCAAATTTTTATCTAGATATTTTTATTAGAAAATAACAAAAAAAACTAAAATTGCACAAATTGAAACACAATTAAAAATTATCAAAAGAAAATATAAAAGGGTAAAGAAAGTACAGATAAAGAGGATTTGGGCCCCCCATGTTGAGGGGTTTGGTGCATTGTAGTTCTGCCACTGATGGCTGATAAATTTTTATATGTCACAGTCGAAAATAATCGTCGAGACACACAAATGAACAACATGTAATAAGTTTTAATTTACCATTTCAGATGTGATATGAGACAACATTTGTCTTGGGAGACTAGGATGATATGAGTGCTAACTTGGACGGAAAACAAGAACAAGAGAAAGTGAAAGTATTAAACGCGATGACATAAGGACACGATCTCCCACAGAGACCTGTAGGGTGCACCCAACCCTAAAGGCAATAATACTTTCTTCTTAACTGTTGACACACCCTTGCATCATTTTCATGACCTCCTATAGTTACAAGATGGATGCACTTAACTTTACTGAACCTAACAATGGTGAACATGGTTACAAATTGACTGGGATGATGAGGAGCAGCTATCAAAATTAGAAAATCAAAGATCAACTTCCAAGATAGATGCAAAAGCAGAAATAACCTGCATTTCACATGTCACATTCTATGACTGTTTGTCAGATATTAAATTGCAGAAATCTGAAAAATACTAAAGCTGTAGACATTCTACCAGTTGTGAATGGTCGAAAATGTTCCTTTGTGAAATAAAGGTATTATTTCTGCTTAGTCTGAAAAATAGTTGCTCATGCAAATAAAAGCAAAATGGCAATGATAGAATTATTCTGAGAGAAAATTGAAGGCCAATGCAAATTGAAGCTGAGAGAGATTTATATCATATGGGGTCTAGGTTGATGTTTGTTAGACAGTAACATCTGTGAAGCCTTAAGTATCCTAAAGTGAGCTGATGTTGATGCAATGAAGATAGAGAAGATAACAATGTCTTCCAATTTGAAAACAAAGTGTGAGACCGCCAGGTGGCGCTTAACGGGATTTAGGTTGACAGGTCAGGAATTAACCTTTTGAGCAGTTGTGAGCTTTGCATAAGTCGGACGGGAGAATGACGGAGTGCTCCGACTCAGAACTGAATCAGACAACAACTTTAATGATTATTAACATGCTTATTGGGAGAGAGGGTTCTTTACAAATTGTTAGTTACATAAATCACCCAAGGAGGATAAATACCTTTGTTCTTTTGACTTCAACAGAATACAAGAGGATGCTCTGCTTCCTTTGACGACAATTTCTGACTTATTGACAGAAGTTCTTTAACTTTGTTTTATAGTTCACCAATTCATTCACTAGTTCCTTGACAATTTGCCTGTCGATGTTTGGTCACTCTCGTTGATGTCGGTACCTCGAAGGTCTGTTCAAGATCGGCTTTCAAGAGGTCTTTGAGAAAGAGGAGAAGGTGACTGCTCCTTTTCGTGGCTGAGACTCAACTGATTAACTAAATCCGAGGAGACTGGTTCCTCTCGGTTTCCTCTGCCTCCCTCCTCCTCCAAAAATCCACTCTATCAAGAAAATGTCCGCTGTGAGGGTAAGGGATTTCCTGCAGAAGGGGGCGTATTCAGTTTGATAATGAGAAATGTCCCGTGTTGATCTGACCTCTTTTTCCTAATTTTGTGTGGATGCAAAACTCAGATAAAGTTCTGTTTCCTTTAATGAAAACAACTTTTATTTCGTGTTTGTAAGATAAACTTTTAGTGATTTGATTGGTATATTCTGCTGTGGGTGATTGTAGATAGTATCCTTCTCACTTGGGAGATGATTATCAACTTTTTAACTATTCAGAATTAAATATTTTTATAAAATAAAATAAAAGAAAAAAATACAAATATCGAATTCCCAACAATCATCGTGCATTCCGACTTCGTCGGTTATCACACATCTCCACAAAAGTACCTGAAGATGTTCAGTGTTATGGGATGAGTTTAGATATTTTACAAAATCCAACTGCAAGCTGTCAAATTAATCAATCTTGCAATGCTTCAGTGAATTCCCATTCTTCTGAGCAAAATCAAAGCTAACATGGATAAGATGATATCATTGGAAATCATCATACCTATGAAGGAACTGATGGAATGATATCTCAATTTGGTACTAGTATCAAAGCCAAATTGTATAATTCAAATGTATGTCAATTATGAGATTTAATCCATATATATTACAGGACAAGATCCATCTAATGTCTATAACCAAAATTATTCTTGAACATCTGGAAAAAGCTGAATACTTTTCAAAACTAGATACCAATCAAGAATTTGGACAATGTGGGCTAAATAAGAATGCTCAGAAATTTATAATGTTCATTACACCATTTGGAAGATACATGCATTAAAGACTTCTGTTTGAGATCAAGATGGAACCTTAATTTTTCCAAAACAAAATGATGCAAATACTTGAGGGACTTGACTGTGTCTAGATCAATGTTTCCCAACATGGGGGCACACCCCACAAGGGAGCAATTTGATTTTTCAGGGGGGTAATTCAAGCAATGCCAAAAATTTATGGATTATCCATTATCAGTATTTATTATTACACTTCATTTTTTCATAATAAATTTAATGAACACAAAAATATAAAAACCAAACTCAAAAAAAAAAAAAAAAAAAAAAAAAAAAAAAAAAAAAAAAAAAAAAAAAAAAAAAAAAAAAAAAAAAAAAAAAAAAAAAAAAAAAAATGCTTTTAATATATTGGATCATTGCACATGGACTCGTATACAGGTAGCCCTCAACTTATGATAGCAATGCCAACAATAAATTCTGCTGTTGATCAACTGACCTTCAATTCCGTATCTAATGGTCTGATATATGGAAAGTGCCCTTTCCTGTGTCTAATTCTTGTAGTTTTGTATTCTTTATGTTTATTAGGACATTATAGAGTAGTCTTAATAAACATTAGTAATGAAAAATCTATAAATTTTGAGCATTTCTGACTTCCAACCATTTCTGAATTATAACAGCAGGGTTTGAAATTTTTGAAATTGAATACCATTATAAGTCAAGGATTATCTATACATTTGAATTGCATGACCAATCACATAATGCTAAGTATGAATGATCAAAAACAATTGCATAAATAAATTCTAAACATTCATAAAAAGACATTTAAAACCATATATGCTATTCAATACAGTACAGTTGCATTTGTGACAGAAACTTTGTTGACTGCTATGAAATTAGAAAATTCAAAATGGGACACTAAGAAGGGGAAGTAGTATATCACATGGCTGCTATAATTTTACTAGCACATAAAATACTAGTTTCATTTCTGGATTGTATCTAAAGCAATTGTTCATCTATATCAGTGGTGGTCAATCCTGCACCCACGGGCGCAAGTGTGCCCGCAGTTGATCTGTTATGCGCCCACGGAATAATTTTCAAAAAATTAATTTAAAAATATCATTTTTTAACTTTTCTTAATCGTATGAAAATAATTTTAAAATAAGTAATAATAATTTTATTTCCATCTTTTTATTAGTTTGAGTTTACTGCAAATCTACTAAAATATCATTTTTTATCTACTGAACGAGAATTGTAATTTACAAAATTATAAAAATAAATAATAACTAAAAATTGTAGTCTAAATGTTTTTAATATATCCAGATTTAGCATAAAAACCTTTGATCTACTGACAGCAGTTGGCACGCTCCGAGGCTGTGCGGGAAAAGGCTCGTGTGGACTTGGTTTGCATCATTTGCATTCGTGCTAAAATATGTACAAACGACGACAACACAATGGTATATTATGCTTGTAAATTGATATTAACGACTGAATTGTGTGTATTATCTGTTAAATAGTTGTTTCCAATAATTCACAAATTTAATTATTTTTGGATAAAAAACTTATTTATAACAACAAAAAAAGAATTCTACTTAGCATGTCTAAAGCAGGATCAAGTAAACGGCCACGTTTTTAACTTATACAGAAGTGAGATGGCTTAGCAAAGGCAAAGTATTAGAAAGTTTTCTTAATTTGATTGTTGAAATAAAAGCATTTCTTGAACAAAAAGGAGAAATTTACAGTACTCTTGGAAATCCTAATTGGTTAGGTGATTTAGCTTTTTTAGCTGACATTTCTCAGAAATTAAACCAGCTAAATCTTGAACTTCATGATGAAAATAGAAATTTAGTAGATATGGTAAATACTATTAAAGAATTTAAAGGTAAATTAATGCTTTGGAGTTCACATTTTCAAAAATTCCTTGGCACATTTTCCTCAAATGTCAAAAAATATTTCTAGAAAATCAATTCGATTCCCAAATATACGTTAATTATATAACTAAATTAAGTAATGATTTAATGAAAGATTTAGTCAATTTGACGATATGAAACTGATTTTATTTTATTTTTCATATCCTATGAATAACGCTGACGTTAATACTTTAAGTGCAAAATTAAATAAATTTAATACAACAAATATAGAAAATTTAGAAATTAGAATTAAATGGAGAATTATTTTGAAATGCTTTACATGCTGGTGCCGATTCTCTCTGATACTTTTTCCAATATAAAGTACAAGAATTACAATATGATATCGCTTTGAAAGCTGTGAACATGGTCAAGACATTTTGGAAAGTTTTTGATTCATATAAATATCCAATATTAAGAAATTGTGACTGAAGCTAAAATCTTTTTTGGATCAACTTATCTAAGTGAAGCCATGTTTTCTTCAATGCAATTTATTAAAAATCATCTTATGGATGAAATTTGAATGATTGCTTAAGAATAGCAGTATCAAATTACCATCATGATTTTGAAAAATTATGTGACAGTATCAACCTTCTCATTAAAGATGATGATAACTTTTTTATGCTTATATATTTTTTATATGTGAAATTGTTATTTTTGTTACTTATTATTTACCATTTATGTACCATGAACTATAATGATTTTATTATATTATTGTAATGCTAATATATTTCTCTATTCTATCTGCTACCCACCTAAAAAAAAGATCATGCACCCACTGCACTGTAAAAATTTTTCGTTGCACACTTGCTTTCAAAAAATTTGGCCACCACTGATCTATATAAAAGCTTATCTACTTATCTATATCAATAATATTAATATAATTTAATATTTATAAGATAAATAAATCATTGTTTAATCATAAACTATTAATTTTTTGATCTTTGCTTAATTTCATTATATGTCAAACTTCATTGTTGAGAACAGACCTGTTTTTAATATGTTCATGGAAATTGATTCTTGGTTTATGAGTTCTTATTTTATGAACTCACTTCAGAAGCAAAGCAACCCTTAGAGCGCTTGCACACACACACCAGCTTTCCCGGATCCGGTTCCGGCACCGGATGCAATGTAAATAAATGAAGGTTTGCACACACAGCCGGTCCGACCAAATTACCGGTCCGGGATTTTATTACGCCGGCGAAGAACTCGACAAACCAGAGGTCGGCCCGGTCTCCAGTTGTCGACTTCAATGTATTCTTATGGGAGCTGGCACATATTTCTAGACGTGACGGTGCCGGCTGAGAAAATCTTTATATGGACTCCTAAATGTTCCATGAGAAAATCGAGCGTACACGTGCTCATATGAAAAGAATTGAAAAATTTATCATCATCACTTCTCGGTTTTTCAAAGAGCATATAAAAGCTGCCTTCTATATATCTCATTGCTAAAAGCGGATGTACACAATGTTGCCTTACGTGATCCCTGTATTTCTGTCTAAGATATAACAAAACAAACAAGTTTTGTCTTCTCTGTCTATCAGATACTGATCTGATAGACAGAGAAGACCTGTTCTGATACTGATCTGATACTCTGTCTATCAGATCTTTCTTCCGTGACTTCCGAAATCCAACTGTCAAAATCATCATGACGACTGGAACCGGAATCGGCGCTGGCAGAAAGCCGGTGTGTGTGCAAAACATCACGATTGGAACCGGAATCGGCGCCAGCAAAAAGCCGGTATGTGTGCAAGCGCCCTTAAAGTTGAAAATTACTTATATATTAAATTACAAAGATGATTTAAATAATAATTTATGATTGGAACTGGAATCAGCGCCGGCAGAAAGCTGCTGTGTGCGCAAAACATCACGATCGGAACCGGAATCAGCGCCAGCAAAAAGCCGGTGTGTGTGCAAGCGCCCTAAAGGAAGACTTACAAATGAAGAATGTTTCAGATCACACAACATTTGCCAATAATTTACTGTAATGTTCAATTCAGGAGATTTTGATAGTCATGTTAAAATTTCAACACTTTGATTATTAAAAAAAAGAGTTCTTTATTGATGCTTGATGAGTATTGCATCCACAGCAATACTTTATCATTGAATTGTTTGATAGATGCTGCTGAATTTTGGCAGCTATTAATTTCACAAAGTAAGTACTCACCATTTGAACAAATCATTGCAAAGAACATGACAGAGCCTTACTGAACTGTCTCTTCTTTCTATTTTGAAGAGATTTTTTTGTCACTAGGTTTTAATGAGGATATTTCTTTATTCACCTTTCCATAACTAAATTTTTGGCAACAAAATTGCCTTCAAATTGTTTTACACAGAATCAGGAAGTGTGACTTCTTTCAGTGCTTTGATTCTTCTCCTTAAGTCACTTATGCCACTTTCAAGTTCTTCACATCACATTTAATGGAAATTTTATTTTGTAGTTTTTCTTTCTGTTATACTCATTTTTAACCATGTATTGAAAGGTAGACTGATTTTTCAACAAGTTTTGCAATTGCATTGAGGGAAAAGCCTTCAGAATGCTTCTGCTTCATAAGAGCAATAACTGCAGGATCTGCTTTCATCTTTGAAAAGTCTCATCTTATTATATCTATAAACAAAATGCATTTTATGTTCATAAATAAAAATTAATGCAAATTCACATTTGCATAATTTTTTTTAAAAAGGAATATGAAAATCACTGCTCTCTCTAAAATGTAAAAATGTATTAATTCCTAAAATTTCTAAATTAAATATGTTTTGAAAATGGAGTTTAGATTTTATCATCAATAATTCAAATAAATATATTTAGAATATTTTTGGATTTTTTCACTGGCTATTTTACATAATTTTAAAGTATATCAAAATCACTGCTCCTGAGTATAGGTGTAATGACATCAAAAACTGATAGATAGACTAATAGATAAGTTTTTAAGAAATTTCCATTTAAAAATTTTAGTATACTTGAAAGAAAAATCTTAAACTATGTTATGTCTAACAGTTATTTTAAAAATTTAGAATTGTTTATAATGGAAATTTTTGGCATGGCTGGAATAAAAGAACATTCCAGATTTGACTTCTTGAGTTCTAAATAACAGATGGAATTATAGTAATACATGAATGGTTGAATATTTATAACAATCATTTCAAATAGTGTTTTTAATTTATTTTGCCTTTGTGTACATAATTTTTTATTTTTTTAAATTCATTACATTATCAATAGGCCATGCTAACAGCACAGATATATTTTGTGGGATTTTATTCATAAAAACAAGATGAAATAATATTACAGAATTTGTGAAAAAGGCATGTCGGGCATACTTTAGTATAAAGTTGAGATCAAAATAAGATAACATCAAATTAAGTACATATATGTAACAAGCAATTAAAAACATTGGATCAAAGTAAAAAAAGTATCATTTCCCATTTGTTATTCAACAAAACACATTTTTAAAATTAAAAAAAGCAATGTATTATAAAACATGCATTTTTAAAGTTAAAAAAAAAACAAGAATTCACACTCAGCAAAATAATATAGACAAAATTGTATTGAGCTATCTTGCAGAAATTATCATTTTGTAATGGCTTGATGATGATGATTTTATTTCAGTTTTATAATTAACAATATTTTAGAACTGAAATTTTCAGTTAGTAATTTTTACATGCAAACTATAAAATATTTAAATAAATAATGTAGAAAAGAATAAAAATTTTCAGAACATTAATTATATATAAATTACCTATGATTTGAAAAATTCCTATAATATCATATCATAATATCTATGGCCATTTAAATCATCATATAATATCTACCAGATGAATTCTTACAGAATATTTTACAACTTTGCTAAAATCTGAAAGTCTACTTATTAATATTTTATATTGTTAAATTAGATATTATTTCAATTCTTGTATTAAATATTTTCTTGTGAATTTATATTATTTAGTGAAATGGACCTTTCAGACAAAATCTTTTGATGCAAATAGGAAAATAATTATTATTCTAATAAAATATTGTAAAAAAGTGTAAACTATATTTTGAAAGATGAGTCATTAAAAATAAATGCAATGATTCAATAAATATGATGCAATGATAAATATGATTTTGATTTATAGAGATAAATCACTTTCATTCCTGAAAGTGATTTATCTGTATAAATTATAAATAGAAATAAATCACTTTCAATATTCAGTAAACTGCATGAATATGCATTTATATCTTTGAGAGATTCAAATAAAATTTACTAATGTTTTTCCAAAGTTATTATGAACTAGTCTTCTGATGACTATGTATGATTTTCTTTTAGCAATATTTTTCATATTTCATCAGGGACAATAAATTTTCTATTGATGATAAATTTTATTTGAATAATTTTTAAATTTTCTATGACAGTGTTTCTCAACCTTTCGGTCACGACTTAATATTGGGTCACATTAAATTTTTAATGGGCTACAAAGGAACTGGTAAAATACCAAAATAAAAATATAAAAAAAAATAACAAAAATAAAAAAATAAATAGGGAAAAAAGTCTTTTAAGTTAATTTAAAAAATTAATTGTGAGATTCTGAATGGTATTAATTTCTAGTGCATTAATTTCTTAAGTTAATTTGTTAAATTAAGTTAATTTTGACACTGTGAATGTAATTTAAGTCTATGCACATGTTTGTTCCACCCGTCCCAGCATTCATCTATATATTCCCTTTCCCAGTTTTGCTAGTTTTGAACTAGTATGTAATTGTCAATTGTCAGAACAGCAATAAGAAAATGTACATTACCATTTTTTTAAGTAGTCAGTGTGTTCATTCAGTGTGTTAAAATTAGTAATCATATTTTGTATTTCATTGAAGTATATGTTTTTGAGTTAAGTGCAAGAATTATAGTGTATTTTTTTAATTTACAGTTCATGATTATATTTCATTGAATGTGAATAATACATCATAGTCCATTGTACTATAAGTTGATCCGAGTACATACAGTATTATGCTGATATATTACCTTTTTTTTATTTTATGTTATAAAATTGGGTTGCAGTACGATTTCAAAAAAATATGTTTGATCGCACATCAAAAATGTTGAGGACCACTGTTCTATGCTGTTGATTTTTAATCAATTTTAATGAAAAATCTTTAAAGCATACATAATCATAAAAGGTCTTGTGAAAATTTTATAAAATTAATATTTTATGAAAGTATTTTAAATCCAATAACAATAGCAGTGAATTAGATTTTTAGATTTAATATCCTATGGCGCACACATTATACAAATTATCTTTACTAGAATCTGTTCTCAAAATTTTATTGAAAGAATAACTAAATATATTCATCATTTCTTAATTAAATGGTGTGAAATCTAGATAAAAAATACTATCAACTATATATTTATATTAGATATATATAGAACTAATAAAACATAAGTAGATTATAGACAAAAAACTGTGTAGAAATAAAAAATTTAAAGTTATTCCCAAAAGTGCTAAGCCTAGATGCCTTGAAAGTTTACAAATAAACAACTTACCAGTTGAATACCATGTTAATAAATATGCATGGATGATTTCAGCAATTTTTAATGATTGGTTAATCAAGTGGCATGCAGAATTGAAGAAGTCACAAAAAGTTCTTTTGATTCTCAACAATTGTGCTGCTCACTGTAAGTGTACAAATCTGAAAAACATCCGGTTTGAATTTCTGTCTGCCAACACATCATCTTTGGTTAAAGTAACCAGACATCCCGGATTATGCAGGACTGTCCTGGATTTGAGCTGTTTGTCCCGGATTAGACATGTAACGTTTTTAACATTTTCGCAATGGCACAAAGTTGCCATTTTCTCTATGTCATACTAGATGACGCTATTGTTATTAACTGGCAACAAATGTTTTTACTTATATGTGACAAGTACAGATGCTCCCCACCTTACGAACTTTCACCAATACGAAAAATTTGGGCCCAGATTCACAAAAACATCGTTATTGAACTAACGACAAAATATTGTCATTATTGTTTGAAATGACGGTTATCAGCATTCACAAAACTTGTCACAATCAGTAACATATCATAATGTATTGTTTATTTGATAGTATTTATAGTTCTTATCTCACGAACATCATTAGGAGATATGCGTATTCAACAGCGAATCTAGTAACATTTTACAAATTTTACAAATTCATGGTATGAACGGTTGTTCAGAATGTAATTCATTCATAAGGTGAGGAGCATCTGTATTGAAGATAATAAAAATACTACAGTGAAACCCCGATTTTGAAACTTTTCGGGGACCGCCCTAAAAGTCGAACGAGCCGGGAAAACGCACGAAACGGGAAACTCTGATGACGTCATAAGTAAAGTCACTCTGATTTTATTATTCATATATGTACTTAACTATATACAGTATAAACAACAGGACACAATGCGCTCAAATTCGAATTATAAGAAAAATATTAAAATATAAATTTAAGAAATAAATTATTTGTTTATACTGTATATAGTTAAGTACATATATGAATAATAAAATCGGAGTGACTTTATTATAAAGCCAGATAATTTTTTTTGTTAAAATTTTTTTTTAAATACGTATCATAACAGACAGCTTTTCTTTCGTTGAAAGAAGTAAAATAATAATTACATGTTATTCGACATTTTTATATAAAAGATATTTGACAAACTATGAAAATAAGTTAATATTGGAAAATGAAATAAGTAAAAACGCGTTCGCTACTTGATAATGTTCGAAGTAGCGCGTGTCGACTTCGTCTAATTTGAATAAAGCGATGGGTCATCGTGTTGATCACGTGATGACATGAAACGCGTCGCGCGACTGAAATAACATGGCGGCGGCTGTTGATGCATCTTACTCTGGTTTATCATCATTGGTTTATATTCCGTTTCTAACTTTTTTTTTATTTTTCGATTTTCTATACTTTTTCTTGTTTGGAGTATTCATTCCGTGTAAACAATAACGTTCGATATTTTTTCTGAATTCTTATTTCATACCAGCTGATATAAATACGATTTTTAACTTACACCGGACTTTAACTTTTTCGCTACTGTTGCATTCATTTTGGTTCACCCTGTATATATTGTGACATACACATTTTTAAAATTAAAATCAAAATGTACACGGCAGTTGTGAAACTTTATTTGCTGTTTTTTCATATTAATTTATATTATTATTATTTTTGACAATTTTTAGTGATTTCTTTCTCAGTACTTCAATTGTGCTTTTGTTCTTTTATTTTTCTGATTCATGGATGCCATGTTTTTGGAAGCCTGTTTGGACCAAATTAATAGCCATTTAGGCTTTCTCCACCATGAATAGGAGTTCAATTTTTGAATAATAAAAATTATATGTCACAGAGAGGCATCAGGATTTTACAGATGCTTAGGTGGGACATGGCCAAAAAAATGTTGGGAACCACTGGTCTAGATCAACATTGATAAGCACAGTTGCTGAGAACAATGCACACTTGCAAAGGGCGCTGAATGATTCATCTCAGCAGAGGTTATGCTAAACACAGACAAGTGAGTATTCTGAGTCATTGGAATAAAATTCATTCCTAGAGGCTTGTCATAGATGGAGAAAGCAGAAAGCATATATATATATAGTGGTGGACAAAAGTATTGATACCCCACCATTTTTTATTATTATTTGGCAATATTAGTGTTTGAGGTTAATGTAACATTTTCAAACCCTGTTTATGAAATTGGAAAGAGCAAAGAAGAGTAAGGATAGCACATTCAATCAGAAATAGCAATTATTTATTTCTGTACAAACAAAAACTGAAAACATAAGGTGGACAAAAGTATTGATGCCTTACAATTAATATTTAATATGCCCACCTTTAGCAGAAATTACAGCTTGTAATCGTTTTCGGTAGCCTTCAACAAGCTTCCTGCA
>AYEL01091482.1:0-14633 GCA_000484575.1 Olivierus martensii
TAACTGATAAAAAATGAGTTAAATAAAAAACGTTTGTACTGAAGATGGGCCATAATCTAGCCCAAAAACGTTTTAGATGATTAAAAGTTTTTTGCCTTGCCTAAAGAGCTTTTTATTTTGATTTAAATTAAATACAGCAAGAGCTAGTCATATATTATTCTATAATGTTGTCATAATGGTCTTTATCAACATAAACAAACTTAGAGCCATAAATTTCCTAAATTATTTCACCCATGTTGTATAATAATGAATCCATTTGGTGTTTACTTGGTTTGCTAGTGATATCCATGATTTCAAATATAATTCAAATCATTTTGATCTTATCTCAGTCAACTGCAGAATTTGTGAAGTTAAATTCTTCCAAATATTAAATATTATTGTCATAAGACATTAATATCATTTATGGTGATATCATTTATGTATATCATTTATTAGATTAGCCAAATATTTCTAATCCAATCAAATAATCCTAAGTTCAATAAAGAAAATAAAATCTTAGGTTCAGTTATGATTTATTGAATTAGTCCTGATCATATAATTCTCCAGCATTGTAATAAGGATAGAATGAACAGGGCAGTCACTTCAGGCACAAAGAAGTCAAGGACACAAAACAAAGCTTTTAGTTCTATGAAAATTCTTATGGGATGTAAAAATGTATTCATCCAGGTGTAAAAACACTTAGTTACAGTGCTGAACACTGCCATTATATATAATTTTTAGGATATCTTTATTTTAGAATAATGCTATACAAGAGGAATGTTTGCATGACTTGCATATGTTAGCTAACATTCCAGGAATGTGATTAGAGATGCCTGTATCAGATAAGTCTTTTTTTAATCATTTCACTAAGTACAATGATGCATAAAACAAACAAAACATGCTATGACTATCCATAAACTAATTTATTTAACAAATAAAATAAAAATTTACAAATTTGTTAGTTGTGGTAGTATTGAAGAAATTAATGATATAAATTAAACACATAATTTTACTATTGTCACAATATTTTCTTTCCATATTCGAATAATTTGAATTTTTTGCTAAAATAAAATAATTAGCTGCAGTAATGCAGATAAAATAAATTTGTTTGCATTGTTAAAGAATATTTTTTGCAAACAGTTAATGCATATATTAGTGAAAATTATTTACAATAATCAATAAATTGTTAATTCAATCTCTTTTTAAAATTTTTTGTTGCCTTTATAAATTAAATATCAAAATTATTTTTAAAATTTTTATATTTTTTAATGATTCTATGATAATATACAAGTATTTTAAACTTCAATTTCAATTAGTATCATGTAAATGCCTAATAATTTATAAACATATTTATGATCATTTCAGGAGAAAGTGTAGAAGAAAATGCTAATCTCGTAATTCGCCTATTAATAAGAAGACCAGAATGTCTTGGACCTGCATTGAGAGGTGAAGGTCCAGGATTATTTGCAGCTATAAAAGAAGCTATTAAAATGTCTGAAAGAATCCAAGCAGAAAAAGAAACTTTAGGAGATACTACTGCAGAAGAAGATGAAGATTATATCGATATGGGAGCTGCAATCTTAAATTTTTATTGTGCTTTGGTTGATTTATTAGGTCGATGTGCTCCTGAAGCAGCTACTATTTCTCAAGGGAAAAATGACTGTATTCGTGCAAGAGCTATTTTACGATCACTTGTTCCTGTAGAAGATTTAGAAGGTGTTTTGAGTTTAAGTTTTAATATTCAGATGCCTTCTCTTGGTCAAGAAGGTAAATATATTCAATATAAATAAAAAATTAAGTTTATACAATATGTAATAATATCTAAAAATCTTATTATGATGATAGTAAGATTAAATGAAATATAAATTAGTTTAAAATGCACATTAGATTTTAAATCTTTAATTGGGTTTAAACCCTAAAAATACTTATTATTATTTGATATATTTTTCTTTTAAAAAAATATACCAATTGGAATAACCAATAACTTCTTTTTGTTATTTTCTGTCATGTTAGAAACATACAATACAATTATCTGATCTATTATTCTCTTTGAACCCAACAGCTTTGCATAGAGAACCATTGGATGTTGCATGATAAAACAAGCCTGTTTCATCTGCATTGTAAATGTCTGGAGAAAATTCTTGAAGTAATGTGGATAGTTTATTGTTTTTCCAATCTTCAACACTCTCAGTGTTAATACTTTCTTTCTTGCCATGTATTTTCTCTATGTTTCCATTGGGATAACTAGCCATCTATAGGTTTAAATCCATCATGACCCAGCATTTTGGCTAACTTTTCTGCCTTCTTTTTTAAATTGGCCTACTAACAAACACTCCTTGAAACCATTGATTAAGGACATTTTTGACTTCAGTATTTTTTTGCCTCCATTTCAGTGATAGTCCTTACTTTCCAATGCACATCCATTTTTCTTAGTTCTTCTTCCTGTTGGATTAAGAATGTAATGGATGGTTTTGGAATTCCAATAATCTCTGACAGAAAGATTTTCAATATGATTTAGTAAAGAAATTTTTTTGCCTAGAAATAAATCTTTACATAACATTTTAACCAAATACAGTACCAAACTTTTTCACACAGCTATACAGTACTACTCTAAACCAAAACCAAAAAATTAAATGACAGCAATAAGCAAAGGACACTGAGATAGAGGTGTGAATCATTGCTCTATGATGTGTCAGACCAATCCAATTTGGAACAATTAGAGGAGTTTTTGTCTTTGAATATAAGAATCTTCTAGGTTATAACAACAACACTGACCAGTAAAATTACCAAGAAATGTGAGGGGACTTCAATGATAAACAAGTTTTATAAAATCATATTGATTTATATTGTGTTGATGTTGGAAAAGAGAGATAGAAGCCCAGTAGATTGGTCGGATAAACCAGAATTAGAGGAACAAATCCAATGTATTTTCCCTATTTTTGATTTGTTCTTCAGCATTTGGTTCATATAGATGGCTGGTCAGATAAACTAATGTTTGGATTAATCAGAATCAACTATAATATACAAGATGTTCCTAAAAGATCTAGCCAAATTTAAATTACAGATGCTACTTATCAAAACAAAGCAAACCATATAAACATAGTTCCAGAAAAGTTTCTTTTTTTGAGATAACACAATGTTTAAAAGTATAGATCATATGCGTAACTCCTGCAAAAGAAAACAAAATCATGGGTTGTTTTTGGCCATTCAAACTGTCCCATTAGCTTGCACAATATTATAATTAATACAGAGTTCATTTTATTACACTTAATTGTAAACCCAATTTATTACAGCCATCATGAATTATGCCTATTAAATTGTATGCTTTTACACCCTGTATTATCTTGAAAAAGAAACACTTTCTGATCCATATTTATATGGACTTTTTGCTTTGTTTTGATGAATAGCATCTGTGACTTAAATTTGGCCATCCATTTTAGGAATACCCTGTATATAAAAAAAGCCACTTTATATTACCATAGGTCCAGAATGGTTTTTATACCATTTTGGAATTAAAAACTACATATATATAATTTTATATATATATACAGTGTGTATCTTACCACCCATACCACCTTTTTTCTCAGAAGCACAATGAGGTAAGAAGCAGGGAGAAAAAGTTTTGATTACCAAAGTATATCCGAAAAATTGAATGGTCACAATAAAAATTGTGTGCGCCCACTAGAAGTAGGGGTACAAGGGATCAACTTTGAAATCTTCAATAAAAACTTATGCCAATTTAGTCATAATTAGACAGAACTGTAAAAACCAAACAACTTTTGTCTTGAAAGTTTTTAATATCACCTATGGATTGTGAGATATCACAAAAAAAATGCTCCCACATGTACCATCGATTGCACTATTCCAGCAATAGTGCAATCAGCAGTACATCCATGCTGTTCATAAAGGGCTGAAACCATGGCTGAAATAAGTTGAGAAACCCTTGTTCTTGAGTATGGCTTTGTGCCAAACTATGATGGCGAGACTTGTCACACCTGCAGTTCCAATACTACCACCGAATATCAGATTTGGCCTTAAATCTACAAAATACTGCTCTTTTCTGTTTCAATAGTGTTCTGCAGGGTACATAGACATCCTCTGTCAGATTCTTCTTCTTATTGCTAGAATAGCCCAATTGGTAGTGCATGTGATGGCAATTTTTTGTAATATCTCACAATCTATAGGTTATATTAAAAAACTTTCAGGACAAAAATTATTTGTTTTTCACAGTTCTATCCAATTATGCCCAGATCAGCATACATTTTCATTAGAGATTTCAAAGTTGACCTTTTGTACCCTACTTCTAGTAAGCCCACAAAATTTTTATCATACCCATTCAGTTCACCAGATATACTTTGGTTATCAAAATTTTTCTCCCTACTTCCTATCTCATCGCATTCTGAGAAAAAAGTACAGGTGGTAAGATATACCCTACACACACACACACACACACACACACACACACACACACACACCATTCTTGATCCCAAAATGATAATCAAAATCATTCTGGATCTATGGCAATATAAAGTAGCTTCTTTTAAACCTCTTCTAAGATAGATTAATACAAGTTTCAGTTCTTCCTCTATGAAGTGAAAAGAATTAAATTGGATGAAGCTAAATGATAGAAATTTAATAAATAAATTTCATACAAAAATATCCAAGGTTAATAAAACAAGAAAAATAACATATATGGAAAGAAAGTAGTTACAAATATATTTTCTGTCTTTTAATATTTTATACTTTTGAGATGCCAAAATTAATGTTATGTTGAAAACTGATAGAAAAGAAAACCAGATTAATAATATGATATCTAGCAAGAATAAACTTTCAATAAAATTAGAAATAATAAAGATGAACTGCTTCTGTATAGAAAAATGCTTATATATAAAGATATAAAAATTCATATTGTCTAAATATATGCAAAAATATATAAAAATTATATAATAATTCAAGGTTACAACAAAAAATATACAAATATATGCAAAAATTCATATTGGTAGAAAATGTAAATTTAGCATTTTATCAACACGATGCCTATTCATTAATCATCATTGTATTCATACCATCTCCATATAATTCAATGACCATGACTTCTCACATTTGCACAGTATATCAATATTCCATTAGTAAGCCCTTCTTGCAGTGACAACTGTTAATGCTTTGCAATTAATGTTCTTAAGATGTTATTTAATTCATAATCAATTGAGATACACAACAGAAAGAACAATACATAGAAACATTTCTACTTGAATTAAATAACATCTAAGAGCATTAATTGCTAAACATTAACAGTTGTCACTGCAAGAAGGCCTTACTAATGGAATATTGATATACTGTGCAAATGTGAGAAGAAGTCATGGTCATTGAACCATATGGAGATGGTATGAATACAACAATGATTAATGAATAAGCATTGTGTTGATAAAATGCTAAATTTATCAACACAATGCTTACAAATGTTACATTTTCTACCAATATGAATTTTTGCATATATTTGTGTATTCTTTGTTGTAACCTTGAATTATTATATAATTTTTATATATTTTTGCTTTATTTAGACAACTTATATTTTATAAACATTTAATCTTATGTTTATCAAAAGTTAATAACTGCAGTATAATACCAAGGACCATTATGATGCTTTTTATTTTTTATCATGTTTTATATTTCAATTTATTTTTAAACTGTCATTATTTAACAGTCATATGCTAATTAAAAACGATTAATGTCTTTTGATTTGTAAATGTTATATAAAAATAATGAGAATATTTATTTCTAACATCAATGCAAAGGGACAACATAGTGGTTAATGAGGATCATAATCAGAGATGGATCTAACTTTGAACTCAAGGCTTTAAAGTTAGATCCATCCTTAGCTGAGATTTTTTAGGTGTTTTTTTTTTAATAATAAATTTTAAAAAATATATTTTATATGCTGTGCCTTAGGGTGTCTTAAAAGTTAATGATCTGGGCTCAACCTTATTAGCACTTATATCCACCACTAACCATAGCATACTGATAAAATTATTACATATGTATTGATAGTTTGTAATAAATATAAATATATTTATTTCTGACAGTTCTTATTTTCTTGTGATTTTTAAAAATAGATTAAAATGTCACATTATATAATTTATAGTGTATTAGTTAAATAAAAAATTTTGAATGTAAGAGCAAGAATATTTTTTATCTCATAATACTAAAATTATCTTCAGATACAAATGTAAAATTTTCATTTGGCTAATTCAGTATTTAATATTTCGACACTTTTCTAACATATATGTGAAAATATTTATATGTTTGCCAAGGCTCGCTCTACATTTCTTATTTGCCCCAAGTAAATAAAATTAAGTATTGCACCCTTCCTCACATTAAAAAGAAACTTGGTTCAGAAAAATGCAATTTATTTTACAAAATATTATGTTAAATTTTAAAAATATAAAAAAAAGCTTGTTTGCTCATATATGTAAGTGTGCTCTGATAATTGCACATCTTTTTTTTTAAGCTATACATCTTTCTTTTTGTTTTTGTAATGACTATACATAAGGACATTTCTTTAACTTGCAATAGAAATATATAACTTACAAATAAATGTACAACTACCAGAACAGAACCTAAACACACTTAGACATGAGAAAATAAGCTTCATCAACATTAGCTTATACATAAGCAAAAGTAAACTATAAGTCAAATAAATAAGATAAATTGTTTATTCAAAAATGTTTTTGGCTATCCACATAGCTTGCCATAACTGAAAACATTTTTGAATAAACAATTTATTTTACTTATTTGGCTTATATTTTACTTTTATTTAATATTTATAGTAAGAAGTATTATATAATACATAAGCTTTATTTTTGTATTTTTTTCCTATATTTTCTGTATTTGTTAAAATTTTATGTTTAAAAGTTATATGGAGTATAAGCTGATAAATCTTATACTCTACATAATTTTAAACAAGAATTCAAAAATATAAAATCAAAATTCAAAACCTGTTCAATTAGAACCATAAACCTTTTGTTTAAAAATTATATATGGCTGGCAATTCAGCTGAAAACATTCCTAAAATGCATTAACAAAAATCTGTCTGCATTTAGAATATATTTTTATTGAACTTATGACTTACAGAAGGCAGTAAGTTTTTTAATTGGAAATTTTTGCAATAGTAAATAATTTTCAATACTCAGATATAAAAAGTAAACTTAAACCATTCTGCCATCATTTCATTAGATATTATGGAAATATTATATCAAAATTTTTATCAGATTTTTCAATAATAATTAAAAATTCTTTTTAAATATATACTGAAATGAATATGCAAAACGGTGATTATACAGTATATCAAATGGCAAATACTGATTTTAAGCATTTTAATTTGAAACATTTATATAGATGCTTATCCATCTTACCTGAATGAATTTTGTTATACAGTATATTGTATAAACCAATATGATATATGTTATAGTTTGCTAAACACTGAAGAATGAGTTGCATTTTGCTAACATATTATAGTATTGTCCTACGTTTTTTTGATCATCATGTTTTTTTCAAAAATTAAAAGAAAATTAAAATCGCAATACTGCACATAATCTTAATACTTAGGCATTTATAATCTGTAGTGTATAAAGATCATAAAATTCATGTGGAATTGTATAAGAATTAATTTATATCTTTTTAAATTATTAAATTATTGTCTGCACTTTCAGAATGAAACAGCATAATGCGCATGCAAGAGAAGTTTCGTGGAATATTAATTATTATATCTATAATTGTTCCTAAAAGTTAACTTTCACGTAATTTTTCCTTCTATCTGATTTGGCACTTAAACAATATCAAAATAAACAATTCAAAATCTGCCAATAGATGGTAGCACTGTTAAGGAAAAAAATCGAAAACATTTTTGTCTGTACCTTTCTTGGTCTATAAAGATTTTTTTATTAGAAATAATAATATATTCAGTGCTTAAATAGTATAGTTATTTAAATAATTTTGAATTTGGAAAATAAACGATATTTCTGTGTATTATTTGAAAACATTTATTTATAAATAATACAATTTGATTTTCGCATTCGGTTGATTTTTTTTTTTTTTTTTTCAACAGATGACGTCACTTTCCATTCTGGGAGACTCTAAGTGGCGGGGCGAAACAAACCCTTCAACTGGCTGCCCACCTCTACGGAGGGGTCAGCCGGATGGTGGGGGCGGGGATCGACGGCTAGGCCCGGACTCCATGATAAATATTTTCAAGGGAGTGGGACCCGAGACTCGAACCTGGGTCCTTCAAAGTGAAAAGCCGAAGCGTTTCCACGCTGCCAATTTTGCCGATTCTTGGTTCGATTCTCAGATCACACTCTTTAGAATATTTATTTATAGAGATTCGGTTGATTGGATGGTTTTTTCTTGTGTGGCTTAATGCCTCTTTCCACCCGATGGGTACTAAGCGGCGGGCATTTTAGTGCCCACACCTCAAGTAAAGTCGACCCACAGATTAGGTATACACAATTACACAGATCAAGGAAACCTAGAACACGGATCACTATATCCCATGAAGGGGTCGGCTGGAGTGTATAATATGGAGATCATCGAGATGTACTTACGCGCCCCCATATAAATATTATGAGGCGGATTCAACCTCCTTGGGTGGATTAGATTCAAATCGGATTCTCTGGGTTGAAAGACAAAGCATTTCTATGCAGCAAATCCGGCCAACATTTCCGAAAAGTTTTAGTTAATTTTTCCCTCTATGATTTACGCCGCTTTTCAATCTGTAGTTATTAAGAGACTGGTATTCCAGTGTATACTATAGCCTGTCTTATTTTTTGTCAATAGATGATGCCACTTTCCATTCTATAAGAATACTAAAGCCTGCTAAACGTACAAGCCCTTTCACAGGCTGCCCAGCCGGACTATGGAGAAGAGGATCGATGGACCAGACTAAGATCCTATGATAAACACTTTCAAGAGATGGGACCTGAATCGTCCAGAGTGGAAAGCCGAAGTGTTTCCACTCGGTCAATCTAGATCTAGATTAGATTAGTTAAATTAAGCCGCCATTTCGCACGAGGGATAGTCTATATCTGGCGGCGGCCACTTATAGCGCCCATCACAGGCTGGACAACACCCATGATGGGATCAACCGGATGGTTGAAGGATGGGGTTCAACGACTGGGCCCGGACCCCTCCTGAAAAACTGGAGGTGTGTGACCCGGATCCTCCAGGGTTGTAAGCCACAGCTTTACTACGCGGCCATCCGGCTGACCTCGGTCAATCTATTACTTCAATAATGTCGGCCGGATTGGCCGCTTGGAAACGTTTCGGCTTTCCACTCTGGAGGACCCGGGATCGAGTCTCGGGTCCCTTGAAAATATTTATCATGGGATCCGGGCCCGACCCATCGATCCCCGTCCTCCACATTCCGGCTGACCCCTCCGCAGGGGTAGGCAGCCTGTAGGGCTTGTTTCGCCCCGTCACTTAGTATTCTCCCTAAATGGAAAGTGGCATCATCTGTTAACAAAAAAAAAATCTAACTGACTTACTATGACCTTTCTATACCCCTTGTAGGCGATCCATAAAGATGGGTTCAATGAGGCAGGCCCGGACCATTCTAAAAAAAATCGAAGTGTGGATGGAATTGAATCCAGATCCTCGGGCAATAAGTGAATACTTAACTACCCAATCATCCGACAGTTAGGCTAGGTTAGCCGATGAGATTAAGTTATATTGTCGAATCTCAAGAAATATTTTTTTGGGGCAACTACTTCAGGTTCCATCACCTGTAACGTGGTTAACCGGAACCGAAAAGTCGAAGGAGGAGTTTAATGGGACGAGCCTGCATCCTAGCTGAAAAAAAACTGGAGGTATGGATCCTTTAGGGCCGTTTGCACGACTTTCGGTTTAATCTGCAGAATAGTTATCGCTAGAATAACTCTAACCCGTTCGAAAATCTAAAGATTAAGTACAGAGTGTTGCACGAGGCAAAAGATAGCTATCAGCCAGATAGTGTGAAGATAGCTACTGCGCATGCTCTTTACTATAGCAACTCGTTTGAACACGAAGGCGCCGATTAAGTTATTTAGTATTTTCGTTCATTTTCTCGAATCCTGCACTATATAGAAGTGCAATCCTCTTGGAAAGTTTCCTCTACTCATCGTCATCTTTCGCTTGGTACTATTTTTATTCATATGGCGCTAATGTAAAATTGTACCGTATATTTCTTTTCAAATGATAATACTCTTTCTTATACATGTGTAATCTTTATGAAATAAAAAGTGCAAGAACGTAAAAATAATAGGATTCTAACATGATTTTTCATAGGATTTATTATATTATTTCTGGAACCAATCTTCTATTTTTTACCTTAGATAAAGTATATTTTTTACGCGCATTTTTCGGGAACGGGGTATCTATCTATTGTGTTAAAACAGAATTAAGTGTACTGTATATGATATATACTTAAGCATACACTAGCACAACACCCGAATACTTTGCGATAATGGATATACTATCTTAGATCTAACTAGATCTGAAAATATAGATCTTTATTTCTAGTTTATTATTTACTCTTGTACATCAACATATGTGGTTATAATATATATACACACATATATGTATATGTTAATAACAGTTTACTTTATAAATTTAGACTTTTGATTTATAAAGTGCATATTCCCTTTACCTCTCTGACAAAAAAACGAAACTTCACAAAAGTTCGAAATTTTGTGAGAGCTGGTGATGGCACTTATGCTGAAAGTGCTACTCTAAATAAAAAATTGTTTGGAAGTTTTTTGCATAAATGAATATATATTTCAAGTCTAATATATATTTTACATTTTCAATATCAATAGTTCTTGTATAATCAACTATTATTATTGATATTATGTAAGAGATAATTGTAATTAGAACTTTAATAATTAAATTTTCAAATTTGAAATATTACTGATACAGTATTCCTATTTCATTAAGTACCCAAATTAAGCAGTTAATTCACCCAAAAAATTTTCATAAATATTTTCATGAACTAAAAGTTGAAAACTAGAAGTACAACAATGCTTAAATTTGATTGAATACACTAACAAATATATCAATTAATTCACAATTATTTCATAATTTGAGATAAAAAATTCTAAAATATGCTAAAGAATATATATTTCATTTGGAATGACCAAATGAAATATATCAGCATATTTAATGAATAGATAAGAAAATTTAAGTCCCTAAGTGATATTTTTGCAAAAAAAATAAAAAAACTTGCACATTTGCATATCTCTGAAACTGCATAAATTGAAACTGTAAATCAGAGATCCACTGTATTAATAATTAAAACATCTTTTGAAGTTAAATTATTATTGGATTCATTTAAAACAAAATTTGTAAAATTTTATACCATATATAAGCAGAGAAATTGTGGAAAGAAAAGTTTTTATAAAACAAGGAATGTAAAAATTAAGGTAACTCAAAGCACTAGTAAGCAGACCAAATATGCAAAAAACTTCCAAACAATTTTTTATTTGGAGTAGCGCTTTCGGCATAAATACCATCATCAGCTCACAAAAGTTTGAAATTTTGTGAGAGCTGATGATGGCACTTATGCTGAAAGTGCTACTCTAAATAAAAAATTGTTTGGAAGTTTTTTGCATATTTAGTCTGCTTACTAGTGCTTTGAGTTACTTCACTTTTTACAGTTAAGTACTATAAAAAAAGCAGTAAATTTCACAGAACTGAAAACAAGGAATGGCTTATATATGAGTCAATTAAAAATTTTTCTTAAGAATTAAGATCAGTTAGTCATGTTGTGCCAACTAGCATGATTTCACTCATATATAGAAGGTCTTGATTTATGATAAATTATACCTATGAAAGTGATTTCAATCATGCAGCTGGCAGAACATGATTAACCAAATGAACTACTTATTCTTAATAAAGAACTATCCTCTTTCTTCTTATATTATTAAAAATATGATTATGTATCACTGTTCCATTCTCTACTACTATATTTATCCTTAAATACCTAAAATATTACAAACTGAAGAACTTTATGCATTTGGTTGCATAAAAATCTTTATTTGAAGAACTTTCATTTAGTTTAATAATCATCTTCAACGAAAAAATGCAAGATTAGAATCCAACATAAATGAATTAAAGTATGATTGAAATAAATTAATATTTTCATGTATAGGTGGTCTTGATTTATGATAAATTGTACCTATGAAGGTGATTATTTATGATGAAAATCTATATTTATAATAGCTGTCATCAATAATTTTACAATAATGGCAGTTACTTGACAACATGGATGAGTAGCTAACAAAATGAGACATACTATGCTTGCACTATGGAGTATTTGTATTTAATACTTAAATACAAATACTCTTGTTCTTAGAACAAGCTACTGTATATGCCTTTCATTTTATAACATATGTATTCCCAAATATGTTGCATTATAGTTTTTATTTTTCAAAACAATTAAGCATAAACATTTTATATTTTATTTAAAAAATATTTTAAATCAGAGAAATGTAAACTCTGTGGTGTCACAATATTAAAAATGATTTTAATAGTGACATCACAACTTGCATGGTTCCTTCCCTCCCCTAACAGCATTACATCTGATGTTTGCTCTCTAATAACAGAGTGCAAACATTAAATGTATTGGAATATTTTTACACAATGCAAGGATTCTTCATTTTTACCATATTTATAATATAAAATAATTATATACAATGTCTCATCCTTTGATTGTCCAAAATCTGATCTGCATTCCACAATTTTATATAAAAAAATATTAAAGCAGTATAAATAATTTTTAAAATATACTTACATTATTAAATAACTGTTCATATATATTCTTGTAGTGAATGTATTCTTTAATACAAACGGTACAAGCTGTTATTGGTCTAGAGTGAATAATAAAACAAGAAACAAAAGTAGAAGAAACTTGGGCAAGATTTTTTCGTAGTTCTTTACATTTTGGAGAAACATTTATTGAAGATTCTTCTGAAATACTTTGCAATTTAGACTGAGTAATATAAAGTTTCTTGGAATTAATCATCTTTGCATAGTTCGTTGTTGAAAATTTAAGCACATCATTTGCTAAAATTTTAATGAACACATGTTTCATATCACAAGATGAGAATATATTAAATATAAATTCGGTACAATTTTACATTAGCGCCAAACGAAAGAAAATAGTACATATCGAAAGATGATAAGAGTAGAGAAAACTTTTCAAAAGGACTGCTCTTTTATTTGGTGTATGCATCGAGAAAATAAGCGATGAAATTACAGTATTTTTCTACACGTAGTATCTAAACCAGCGGGCATCGCCATTTTGAAAACTTGACTTGAAATCCAAGATACAGTAATTTTTTGAATGAATATTTAACACAACAGAATTATCGATTCGTATTTTAATTAATCATCAATCAATCGATGGGATGAATCTTTAATTCTCGGTATTAATGTATCGTTATTCCAAAAGGTGAAATTAAAGTATTGAAATTGAAGATTTGCCTTCCTGCCAACTGATGATTAAAATACGAATCAACAATTCCGCTGTATTAAAAGAAAGTGAAAGCAAAGATATTTGCTTTCAAGACACTTGTACCCAAGTTTTTAAAATGGCGGCGCTCACCGGTTTAAATACTACGTGTAGAGAAATACTATATATAATTTCATCGTTCATTTTCTTCACACCTGCATCAGATAGAAAAGTTTTCTCAACTTGTCATCATCTTTCGATCGGTACTATTTTTTTCATATGGCGCTAATGTAAAATTGTACCATGAATTCTATGCAGATCTATGATACAAATATAATTTGAAATACTTACTGTTTGTCATTATAGATAATGACAATTTTATCGTAAGCATAAAAACGAAATACAGCTTCATTTCTAAGTAAAATAAATATCACATGACATTTTCATACGTTTATGACAACGCTACCTAATGTATGTTTCATTAAATTAGAAAAACTAAAAAATTAAAATTTCAAGTAATCACGTATTTGTAAAAAATAAATAAAAATGTTACTATTTATCATTAATGATAAAATTATAACAGTAAATTATAGGATTACTGAAACATAATTAAAACATAATCGCCATCTCGATCTTTTTCCCGCTTTCTAAACGGATATAACAGACTATTTTTTTTTTTTTTTGTTAACAGATGACGCCACTTTCCATTCAGGGAGAATACTAAGTGACGGGGCGAAACAAGCCCTTCCACAGGCTGTCCACCCCTGCGGAGGGGTCAGCCGGATTGTGGAGGACGGGGATCGACGGGCCGGGCCCGGACCCATAGATAAAGATTTTGGAGGGGGGGGATCGACGGGCCGGGCCCGGACCCCATGATAAATATTTTCAAGGGGTGGGACCCGAGACTCGAACCCGGGTTTTCCACAGTGGAAAGCTGAAGCGTTTCCACGCGGCCAATCCGGCCGACTATAACAGATTATTAATAGTGCCCATCATCGTTGAATTATTGACATATCTATAAAATCGGCCGTCTATAGATATGATAATAATTCCACAGCGTATCTACGCTTTTTCGAATGTCACTTAACCGAATCTTATTTTCCGGCGGCCGGATGGCCGAGTGGTAACGCGTTGACGTACCACGCTGGAGGACCCGGGTTCGCGTCCCGGGTCT
>AYEL01091483.1:0-28366 GCA_000484575.1 Olivierus martensii
AGAAGCACTGTAAACATGGCGAAAAGAATGAATTGGACCATGGAAGAAACAAATATTCTAATTAAGATTCTAATAGATATTTGGGAAAATTATTATCAATATTTAAAATAGATGAAAAGAAATAAAAGCATTTGTAGCAAAATGGCATACTTTTATTTTTTAAATATTTGTAAGGATGTATTTAAGAAACTCTCTCGCAATTTCATTTGTTCTTGACTAGGAATAATTGAAATAATTCAGGAAAATGGTATTTGAAATCGTCATCCATTATTACTATAGCTGACTACACGTTGTTTACAATCATGTTTATAAAACTTCCCATTAGATGGCGAATACTAACGAAAATTCTAAAAACGTGTCTGAAATCAACCTTAAAGTACTTTTATGTTAAAGTCCTTTAATGCTTAACGTAAAGTACTTTATGTTTTTGTGTCTGTAGCAGGTATTAGAATACTAAGTGACGGACGAAATAAGCCCTTCCACAGGTTGCTTACTTCTGCAGAGTGGGATCAGCCAGACTGTGAAAGATGGAGATCAATGGGCCGGGCCCGGACCTCATGATAAACATTTTCAAATGATGGGACCCGAGACTCAAACCAGGGTCCTCCAAAGTGGAAAGTTGAAGCGTTTCTACGCGGCCAATCCGGCCGACGCCCGAATCCCATTTGTCCTAGTTATTTTAACTCGTTTGTTCGATTCCTAATTGTTCGAATCCTATTTGTCTAATTCCCAATTGCTCGAATCTGATTTGCCGTACTCGCTTGCATGAATCTAACTTATTTGATTCCTATATCGTTGGATTCCTATTTGCCTGAATCCAGTTCAACTGATTTTAGATTTGTTATAATATTATTTTTCTAAGTTTTATTATCCATAATGTCATTCTTAGAGTCCTAGAGTCATTTCTTGATTTTTTAAAATTCCAAATTGTGTCTGAACCAAGGAAGTTGAATATAGACTATAAAGCGTTCTCGGTCTGAACGATGAAATTACAGTATTTCTCTATACATAGTATCCACCTTGGATTAACATCTAAATCGGAGCACGTTGTCATTTGAAAATTTGTCTTGAAATCCGAGCTACAGTAATTTGGTGGTTGTATGGGAAGTACATATTTTTCTGCACTGATAAAGAATTACACAATTTAAAAGAATTTTTTTGCATATTTTAGGTCCCTTTCCAATCAGGGAGATTATAAGAGGGGCCAGTTCCAACCACAGTAATCTGTGGTTCCAACCACGGGCTGCACTCACACCTGTGGATGGGAGCCGGATGGTGAAGGACGGAGATCGCTGGGCCGTGCCCAACACACCGAAAAACTTTTTAGAAGATACCAAACCAGGGACGCGAACCCGGATCCTCCTGTGTGGCACGCCGACAGCGTTACCACTCGGACATCCGGCCGCGATTAAAAACAGTTTGGTGACTGCTGGCTTAAATAATTACTGGATTCTTTTTTCCTAGAAATAAACTATAACATATCGATTATTGCTTTAAAAAAGATATTTTCTCTTCAGATATTTTTATTATTATTTTTATATTTATTTATTTAAAAATGAATATTATCAACCCTATCACAAAATAATAAAAGATTTTCTACTGATTGATATTATTAACTAAATGATATATTTCATATCGTTTTATACGGAAAAAATTAAAAGGGAATATAAACCTGTTTAGAAGTATGGGTTTAGATTGAATTATAGTATTACATAACGTGCAAGTTGAGCTATTGTTTGTGTATAGATTTATAACAACATTCTAATTACAATTCTTCTGATCAAGAAACAGATAAATACGCCTGATCTATTTATATCAATGAGCATTTTAGCATCCCTAATTTACACCATTTACTCGCAAACGAATTTTTTACAGACAGTGGAAAGAGCATATGGAGTGTCGAAGAATAAAAATTCCATTAAGTTAAATATTGGAAAAGTCTAATTGCTTTTTGAAATATGATGATTGTAGGCCAGATTGGCCTCGTGGATTCGTGGAACACTTTGGCTTTCTACCTTAGAGAATCAGGATACAAATATCGGGTCCCACTCCTTGAAAATGTTTATCATGAGGTCCGGGCCTAATCCGTCTTCCACAATCCGGCTGACATCTGCCAAAGATACATCTCCGCAGAGATGGGCAGCCTGTGAAAGGACTTGTTTCGCCCCGACAGTTAGTATTCATGGCTTGACCCATGGAAAATGTAATCATGGTGAACGTAAGAGTACAATTAACGTGAATTTCAAACCAATTGACCAATTTCAGCTCCGCCCTCTATTTTCCCAGCATTTCAGTGTTATTTTCAACATGGCTGCCATTTGACGGAAAACAATCAATCTTTAACGGTTTATGGGTATTATAAAAAATATAATGGTCTTTCATTATTGCGTGTTTGGATGCATGAACTTGCAAGATAAAAATGACGTATCTTTCTACCTATTTCCAAAGGATAAACAATTAAAAAAGAATGGGAAGTTAAATTGAGAATGAAATATAGCTCGACGAATTCGTCTCGTTTATGTAGTGCACATTTTCTCAATGCCGATTACCGCACTTTAGAAGGTTAGAAGGTAGTTGTTATCATAAATGAATTGAATTATTTAAACATTTCATTGATAAACAAATCCCTTTCAAAAATATTTCAAAAATTGTAGAATTTTGTTTGTCTTCCTGGATCAAATAGTCCTACTGAAAGAATATTCTCAATTATAAATAATATTTGGAATAATGAAAAAGTTCAACTTAGTCTTGACGCTTGCATTTATACAAATTGCAATTATGAAATGAAGTGTTTGGAATTTTATGATTTTTTTTTTTTTAAATACATTCATCACAAAAAATATTGTAAAAATGTCTTTTTAATTTTTGTTAAACAAATATATAATTTGTTTGGTCTTTTGTTAATTATATTTTGTAATTTTTTTATTAAAACTGTTCAGATCTATTTTCATTTTTTATTATTTCAAAGCTAATTAAAATTTACAGTAAAGGTTGTTCTAACCCAATCCAACCAGTTTCAAACTTGCGGCTGGATGGCCAAGTTGTAATGCAGTTGGCGTGCCACGCAGGAGGACCCGGGTTTAATCCCGGATTTTTTCGGGGATACTGGGCCCGGCCCGGTGATCCCCGTCCTTCACCATCCGGCCCCCCTCCACGGGTGTGGGTGCAACCCGTGGTTGGAACTGGCCCCGTCCCCTTAGTAATCTGCCTGATTGGAAAGGGGGCGTAAAATATCCAAAAAAAAAACAATTTCAAACTTTCAGAAAAGTGCACAGTATCATATTTTGATATAAAGACTAAGAAAATGTCGTAACATGCAGACTCCTGATAGTTACAAACTTTTCTGAAAACATGTAGGAATAAAACTCTAAAATTTTCAAATTTGTCCTTTATTTTTTCTAAGAAAATATGGTCAGCCTAATAATATCGTAAATTTAAAACTTACCCAGCAGTACAAGAACAACAGTGCATTCATTAATTTCAAAGTAACAACATCAGTTTCAAACAACAGTTCTATATTATGTGGTTCCTCTTTTTTTCTTTGAGAATGCCAGCATTTGGCCGATAATATATTTCCTTTTAATTCAAGTTCATGTACATAACTTGCACAAAAATAGGAAAAACCACGTTATCTTGATCTTCTTGTATTATTTGAATAGCGCTTAAAGTAGTCGAAGCCTGCATTGATTATAAATTTATTTAGAGTTTGTAAAGATGTCATGATAGAACATTCATACATAATCCGTGTCACATTGTGATTTTAAGTCAGTTTGAAGTGTGGTTTTAAGTCCTTGTTTGAGCAACCAATGGAAGTGAGCATTCTATGTATATTACTCTGTCGTCCAAGTAAATAGGACTCTGTGGGTATATTCTACTTAAGCTGTATTTAGGGGTAATAAATAATAAGATACTTCAGATCTTTGGGATAGTGTAAAATACTTTTAACGCTAACCTAAAGATCTAAGCGCTAACCATTTCAAAGAATTAGCATCTAATTGTGGAGTGGCCTGCAAGATTTCAAATAAACAAGTCTAGAAAAACTTTACAAAGTATACATTATTTTTAGTTTTCAATTTTTCAAATTTATCAACATAATAGAATTATATTTATCACATTAACAAGTAATTTTGTAAGCAATTCAATCGAAACAATTAACAATATGTTGACACATCTAATAAACGATACATAATTCATTGATATGTAATTAATTTATTTCAGGATTTCTGATAATTTAAAAATTGGTTTTACTATGTTAATTCTTCATTAATTTAAATATTATTCGGAATCGAATAATAAATCAAATTCCTTCAATGATGATTTCAGCTGACCAGATGAATCTAATTCTTCAGCTTCAGATATATTACTGCTATCATTATTTTCATTGTTCAAATTAATTTTAATTAAAATGATAAAATTTGATTGATTTTCCAAGAAATCGTCAATCGTGCCATCAGCAATCCAATATTTTTCTGATAATGTTTTTTACATGTTTAAGACGCGTTTGCTATATACTTATATAATGAATATAATTGATGGTTTACGTGTAAATTTCATCCAAACTTCTGCTATGATTACGAAAAAGAATCAATTCATGTACAATTGTTATCGAAGGAAAAATACTGGAAATGAAATTAATCCAACAGAAAGTTTATTTGATAAAGTGTGTTAATTTTAATAAATAAATAATTTTCAGTTTATGTTAAAAACTTTTTTAATGTTAATTATATAAAAATCATTAATAATTAGAGTTTATTTTATTATGTTTACCACATTTCCTTCTTTAACCAAACTTTTCAGTATGTTTTAATCAACTGTTTTAATGGTAAGTACGAGAATTTCCAAAATTTCGTACGAGATTATTGAATGCTAGACATAACAACGATATTGCCATTAGAGCGCCGCTGCTACAGTGTACACAGAGCACACCAAATTAGTGTCTATCTTGGTCATGATCTAGTTGTTTATGAACCAAAGCCACAGTTTAAACTGAAAATACTATCATTTAACTCAATGTTTTCCAAACAGTTTTATTAAGAAAAATGAAATCTGCTTCGATTTTATCATTATAACAAAAATGAAAAATGCAGTATATCACATAAAAATAGATGGCATCTTAATTTTCTTTATATGTATCAAAAATTTTGAGACTTAAACTGCATTTTTAAAATAAAACTCTAATATTTTATCTTTAGAAATATTCAGTTTTTTTTTATTAAATTGTTTCATGAGAAGAATAGTCCTTTTTTACTTACATATCATACAGTGGAAGGCTAAATGTTCGTGAAAGGACAAGGTTATAATAGTCAAACTTTATCAAAACTTAGATTTAAAAAAAGCAACTCTATAAACATTTGTAAAGGGCTATTTTTCACATTAATAAAGATTTTTAAAATACCTTATACTCAATATTACTAATATTGAGTACAGCAACATGACAGGTATAACTGAATCATCAAGGTGCACTATTGAAATGTTTTTTCTTCCATTATAAAATAATTTTTTAAGATTTTTAAAATACCTTATACTCAATATTACTAATATTGAGTACAGCAACATGACAGGTATAACTGAATCATCAAGGTGCACTATTGAAATGTTTTTTCTTCCATTATAAAATAATGCATAAATTTATTATAGTAACTTTGTAATGAAATTAGAAATAAGCAGTAATGTTGCAAGACTTCATTTGTATCCAATTCACATACTAATATGAATAAATATAAAACATAATTTATCCATATTTGCCATTTAAAAATTGTTAAAAAACCACTTATTTCATAAGAAAAAAATGTTTAGCTGTTATTTCTTTACGTATTGTTTTTGCATTGAGGTCAATGATTGAACTTTAATTGGCAAATGCTGATGTATTAGGCTAATCCAAAAAATTTTTAGTGCTATAGTTTGAAAGTTTTTAGATGGTTGGCTTTTACTGAATGCAAATTTTCTGCACGCAGTATTTTTTATTTTTTGAACGGAAAAATATGGAAAAAGAAGTGTATTGTGAAAAATGTATGAAAGATATATTCAGAAAATACTGTTTGAAGATTATATATATATTGATAAAACAGAAATTTTGCTTTTTTCTTCTTACATAATTTTAAAAAGTGATTTTCCGTTCTGTAAAAATCCAATTTTTATACAAAACTTATAATTTCGGTTAATTTGCGATTAGAAAATAACTTTATAATCGTAAAATTTTTTAATTAAAATGTAATTGAACCGAACTTCTTTGGAGAAGGAGTAGGGTTTGTGATTTCCCAGCCTTTTTTCATTCCCGGGAAATCCCGAGAACATAAAATCCATTCCCGGGAATCCATTAAAATTTAATAAAATCTAAAAAAATAGTTATTTATAATTAATATCAATAACAAATACACAAAAGAAGAATATTGATAAATTCCAAAATTTATATTCCTTTATATATGACTAATTTACAATTCAACTACAAAATTACAAATAAAATATTCATCACTCATTCTTAAAGTATGATTTGAGGAAAACTCTTATCGCTCAGCCTAGTTCTTAGCTTTGTTAATAAACAAACTAGCATTCACTTATTCTTAATGTATGATTTGAGGAAACATAAGCAATCAATGCTCTTATCACTCAGTCTAGTTCTTAGCTTTGTTAATAAGCAATCAATGCTCTTATTGCTCAGCCTAGTTCTTAGCTTTTTAATAAGTAAATCAACAGCAGATAATTCTCTTTGCTTCAACTGATGATAGAGGAATTATTTTCAAAGCCTGGTCCAGTTTTATATTACTTAATGATCGATTTCCTGTTGAATCAAATAACTGTAATTCTTGCTTCACAACTTACTCAAGCTAGTACTCAGGCTAGTTGAACAACATAGGACCTTTTTCTTTGAGTGGATGCTTTTTCTAATTTTTTGTTCAACATCATTGGTTTCTCTTCTAAATTTCCCATGCTCTCTTCTTCACAAGTTAAGTAGGTAATTCGCAATCACTTTTTGAATTACCTACTTAACATTATAATAAAATTTAATTTAAAATATAATGCAAATTTTATGTTGGCTTCATAAGAAGGAAAAGAAGTAAATCAACCAAGTTGCCAACACGTGTCACACTCACAGATCAATTAGGTATAAAATGTGAGTGCAATTCTGTTAGTAAACCACGCCCACGTTTTTCCATATTGCCAATAATCAAATTCTTTGATAAATAACTCTCGTACAGTCTTTAGGATTATATTTAATTATATTTTATAATTTTTTCTCTCTGCGCGGTAGTTCTCGGGAATTCGGAAACAATTCCCGGGAATACAAAAAGTGTGAAAATCTTACAATTTCCCGGGAAAGAAACCTAGTAGCAGCTTCCCTGCATCTGCCAGTGTGATTAGAAAATAACTAATGTTTGAATTAGTTTTTTAATATAAACAATTTCATTTTTATTTAATACTGTTGTTACTCCCTTTAAATTAAACATCAATTCTGCAAATCAGTCAAAAAAGAAACATACATTAATTCTATAAATCAGAAAGGATCCTTTAATTTTTCTGCAGTTTAATTCACATTTTTAACAACCATAAAGTTTTGAAATATTACATATTTACTCTTTCTGTAACAATTTGACATTTCTCTGTTTGTAAATTTTAGTTTGTAGAATAATCTCAATTTTACAAAAAACTCAAAATTTAATACTGTTTACACAGTAATAAAGTTGATTATCTTCAAGTTCTCCACTAGGATCGCTAGTTGTATGCGCGCGCATTGCTATCGTGCAAAAATTTGGTCGGAGCATAGATTTTACAATATATCTTGTAGATTTTAAAAGTCAAAGCTTAGCTACTGTATATATTATACTATGCCAAAGCAATGAATCAATGATCTATGCTATGAAAGTGAAAGGCACTCCATTCAGATCTGAGTTGCTGAATGCCACTTATGATTTAAAATTATAGTAACGCACTATCTTGTTGGAGATATTATGAAAATAATAGTGATATAATACCTATTTATGGTAATATAGTATTTAAATAACAAAACATATTTCATTGATTGCTTTATAAAAAAATCTGTATATAATTCTAACGTGATAGAGTATGTCGTATTTAACGGAAGAAGGCGAAAATCAAGAAAAAATGAAGACTGAATTAGAACAGAAGGAAATTCTTCAACAGAAGCATTATTTTCTTCTGAATGAATTGCAAAATATGGCTAGAGAATTACCTCAGTACTGTATATATTGTTTTCTTATTTGGAATTTCAAATTCTAATAATTTGAGAATATGCAAGATAACTATAATAAATAAATAGAGAATAAAACAGATTAAATTTTATTTATAAAAAATAAATATGATATCAGTAAAATGTTATTTTTTAAAGTTGTGTGGCATTGAAGTAGTTTTTTAAATTTTAATAATAATGCATTTTCTTTATAAAAAAATTTTTATTTAATTTTTAGAAAATATCAGCAAAGACTTCCTTATGAATTGCTATCAAGTTTAGCTCATGCTTTATTAGATGGGACAGTATTTCAAATTGTTCAAGACTTAAAAGAGATACAATACATAACTGAAAGACAGTTGTTTGAAAGACGAATGAAAACCATAAATATTAATAAAAGTAAGAAATAAAGGGAATGTAGTAATATTCTTTATCATATAGATTAAATTATTATTATTATTATTATAGCTCTGCGTCAGGAATTACTTAAAAAGCATAAAGAAGCTTTAACTACTCAAGGCCAGATTAATTTACCTAATATTGCTACTATTCAGGCAAAACAAGAAAAAGAAATTGAGGTAAGTTTTTATTTTAAGATCTGATATTAATTAAATGAAATATCTTTTAAGGAAATGGGATAACAACATGACACCCACCAAGCATTATTCAAATTGTTAAAAAAAATGAAGAGGAAAGAATGCTATATAGAACTTCTCCAGTAAATAAAAATTTTTTTATGTTTTAAATATCAGACCAGTCCATAAGTTTCTGCATATTTTGAGGAATTTTGAATAAATAAAATATAGTTAATTTTATTAACCAGTGATATATATTCCTTCATATCAACAATTTGTTGCTATCTTACTGATAATTTATTTATTCCATCTGTGTAGAACAACTCTGATTTTGATGTGAAATACTTAAACACTATTATTTTGACTTTATCTTTAGTAATGAATTTTTTCTCAGTAAAAAATTTTGAAGACTCAGAAACAGATGATAATTACTTGGGGCAATATCTGACAAATTTGGTGGATTAGGCTTGATCTCTTAATTGAAGTACTTAATTTTCTAGTGTTCTCTGTGCAATGTTCAGTTTAGCATGGTCTTTGTGGAAGAAAATTGTTTTTCTGTTCACTAATTTACGGATATTTTCTAAATAAGTTCTAAGTTTAATCTTGAAAATTGTTGACAATACACATTTGTATTTATAATTTGATTAGTTGCTAATATTTCAAAGTGAATAATGATACACATATCCCACCAAACAGACAAGTATTTTTTGAATGCATCCATTTGCTATTAATTTTGAATTTTTACCTTTAGTCCTTTTTTCCTTCCTTTATTTATCCATTATCTTTTTCTTATGACATAACGATAGAATATTCATTTTTTGTTACCAGTCATGATACAGCTAAGAAACTGCTGTACAGAGTGGGTTAAAAAAGAAATGCGATTGCTTATTTGTTGTTGATGACAGCTTGAAATACTCAAGTGGCATTCATTTTCCAAGCTTGGATACTTTTCCTATCCCTTTTAAGTGACAATATATTGTTCTGAATGAACAAAGGTTTTATAAAACTCAAACATCATATTCAAATATGTTCTAAATATGCAAGTAACAATATTGTACAAATATAAAACAATATAAATTAAAAGAAAACCTAAGCATATATATTATTAATAAAAATAAAAATATGAAGAAAATAATGCAAAATATTAATATACAAGGTATATATATATATTTTACAAGAAAAATTTAATTTTTACATAATCTTAACTGAGTGGAATACATTTTGCATTCCTTTTTTTGTGCAATATATTTTCTATATGCAATTACCTCCTATATTGCTATAGTGCTTTTATTGTCACACCACTATCTTGCCATACTAATACTATATGGGTCTAATTTATTTACTAAGCTGCTACCTTTTAACTTTTATTCATAAATAACGATGCTTTCTTCTATCACAGTTTTTTTGAAATCATTTATGTTTTTCGATAATTCTACTTCCTATTTTATATTGATGTCACAGATATAAACTCTTTGGGATAATGTTTTTTTGTGTGGTTGCTGATACACATCATTTTTATGTCCTTTTATGCAGATTTGCAGATTTCTGGGTGAGTAATCAATATAATTTTTTTCAATATTTAAGTCTTTATTTAATATCAGTATGCTGTACACAACCTGTTTTTTATACTTGTTAATCTTATCCTTGTTATTCTTTATTGCATTAAATAAGGTATTCTGTTGAAAGTTAGTTTTTCCCCTATTTTCTTCAATCAATTTTTTCATATTAATCAATGGATTGCATAAACTCATGCTCTTAGTGTTTGGCTTTGGAAACTTGTCCATCCTCCTTTCTCTGCATTAACATTCTTTTTTTGTATATTCTTTCTTAAGTTTAATATCAGGTTTTTTTGTATAACCAGTAATTATCCTTGTTCTATCTTCTAATTCACCTCTTTTTTAATGGCTGTTTGTGTATTACAATTATCCCAAAGACATTACACAATGGATAAAGTTTGTATTATAACACCACTTTATCCACTGCTTTTCTAGATTGAATAATTAAAACTCAAAAAATCAGCACTCAATTGTCTAATATTGTCTGTATTGGTATAGGAACTGAAGATGGTCAATTGTAAAACCAAAAATGTTTCTTATATTAAATTTTTGTGTGTTAATACTATTATTGAGTGCAGATTTTTTGAGTTTTAATTGATATTACATTTGTGATGTTGATATAAAATAGGATGAAGCAGAATTATTGAAAATCATAGATGAGCTCAAAAACAAGTAAAATTGCAAAAAAAAAAAAAAATAAGATAGGATTGTAGAAAACATCTTTATTTATGAAAAAAAGTTAAAAATTAACAACTTAGTAAACAAATTTAGACTCTTATAGAATTGGTATGGCAAAGAAATGATTTAACAAACAAAAACATGATATAGGAGATAATTGCACATAAAAAATATATTGTACGATTGTCTTCCTATACATTTCTTGGATTAACCGGAGATATTTCTCTAGTGCATTTCTAACTCTGAGGCTTCTCCAAACTTCTTGTCTTGGCACTCTGTCATATGCCTTTTCCATGTCAATGAAGACCAGGTGGAGTTCTTGCTGTTTCTCTCTGAACTTCTCCATCATTTGTCTCAGGCAGAAAATTGCATCAATGGTTGATTTTCCTGGCATGAAACCAAACTGTTGACCCCCAATCTTAACTTCAGCTCTCAGTCTTTTGTCCAGGATTCTCTCCAAGATCTTCATGGTATGTGACATTAGTTTAATTCCTCTATAGTTGCCACACATTTGGATGTCCCCTTTTCCCTTGTAAATTGGGACAATAATACTTTTTCTCCATTCGTCTGATATTTCCTCTCTGTAGATCTTCCCCAAGAGGTCCCATAATAGGTCCAGCCCTTCTTTTCCAAGGGCCTTCCAGGCCTTAGCTGGGATTCTATCCAGCCCTACTGCTTTCCCATTTTTCATCTGCTTCAGTGCCGCCTTTACTTCACTCTTTGTGATGTCTCTTGTCAATCCCTCATTTGGTATTCCATCTTCATGGTACTTTCGTTCATTCTCGACGTTTAGCAGCTCCTCAAAGTACTCTTTCCATCTATCCTGTATCTTCCCAGTGTTCCTCAGGATTTCTCCATTGACATTCTTGATCTGCTTGATGTGTGTAATATCTTTTGCTGTCTGGCTTCTGTGTTTGGCAATGCTATATATTTTCTTCTGCCCTTCCGGCGTTTCTAGGTCATCGTACAATTCTTGACATGCCTTGGCCTTTGCCTGTGCCACCTTCTTCTTTGCCTGCTTATTCCTGACCTTAAAGACTTCTAGGTCTGCTGGGGCATGTGTTGAGTCCCACTTCTTTTTTGCCTTTCTCTTCTCCTGTACTGCTGCCTGCACTTCCTGGTTCCACCACCAGCTTTCCTTGTTTTCCCAGCATTTTCCTGTTGTTTCTCCCAAGATTTCCCTGCCAGTACACCTGATGACCTCTGCATTTCTATTCCACCACTCTTGAACATCCTCAAAGTCCATGGAAACTCTCTGCAGGGCAGTTTCCTTAAATCTGCTCCTCAAAACTGTGTCTTTTAGTTTGAACCACTTGGTCTTCCTCACCTTAACCCTAGTCTTCACTTTCTCCCTGCCTGCAGGCCTCAAGAGGTGGAGATCCATGAGCATTGGACGGTGTTGTGTTGCTACGTGATCACTGGGGATGACTTTGCAATTCTTCACTTCCTTCAGATGTTTTCTCCTGTACAGAAAGTAGTCAATCTGTGTGCTATTTCCACCACTTTTGAAGGTGACCAAGTGCTCTTCTTTCTTGTTGAAGAAAGAGTTGGCCAAGGCAAAGTCGAAAGCCACAGCAAAATCAATGATTTGTTCACCCTCCTGGTTCCTGTCTCCAAAACCATGCCCTCCATGAATTCTTTTTATGCCTCTGTTATTGGTTCCAATGTGTCTATTAAGGTCCCCTCCGATGATAACTCTATCTTTCTCTTCCAGTTGTCTTAGTTCTTCATCCATAAATTATAAATCCATATATCCATATATAAATTATATATTTATATAATTTTATATTTATTGGTTGTTGTTATAATATTTATATATATAAAATTGTTATATACAAAACCAGTATATTGGGTTGTTCAGAAAGTAATTTTGTTTTTTTCCCACCAGTGGCGTTAGTTGTATTTTTACCTGCCAATTTCATTCTAAGCCATATTGTCATTGTAAATTTTGACAGCTGACATTTCAAGGTATATTTATAAAAAAAATTTTTTTTGATTCTGTGCAGTAGATTTTTTTTGGTGTCCTATCAAAAATGGAAAATAAAATAGAGATTTTCGGCATGTTTTGCTTTTTTATTACTGAAAAAGTAAGAATGCGGTTCAAGCAAGAAAAAAGTTGTATGAAGTATAGGATGAAGATGTGTTAACCGAATGCCAGTGCCAAAACTAGTTTGCAAAATTTCATTCTGACAATTTTGATATTAAAGATACACCATGTGCAGGAAAGTTAGTTAAAGCTTGATGATGACAAATAAAGGTATTGGTTGAAGCAAACTGCTGAATAACAACAAAAGAAATTGCTACAAGATCAAATTTATTGAATTCAATTTGTTTACGACCAGTTGAAATGTTGATATTTGGGTTCCACATGTTCTCAAAAATTTGCTCCATTGCATTCCCATATGTGATTTGCTGCTCAAACATGAAGAAAATGATCCCTTTCTGAAGTGGATCATAAATGGTGATGAAAAATGGATTATTTGCAACAAAGTTGAATGCAAGCGATCATAGGGCAGAAGAAATGAACCAGCTCAATGCACTCCGAGACCCATATTCATCAAAAAAATTATGCTCCTTGTTTGGTGGAATTTCAAGGGAATTGTTTTTTTTTGAGCTTTTTCCAGACAATTCCACAATTAATTCAGAAGAGTACTGCCACCAATTGAACAAATTGAGTGATTCCATCAAACAGAAGAGGCGAGAATTGGTTAACAGAAAAGCATAGTGTTTCACCATGACAATGCCAAACTTCATAGAAGTTTGATGACTCGCCAGAAGCTGTAACAGCTTGGATGAGATGTGCTACCATACTCACCATATTTGCCATATCTGGCATCCTCCAATTATTACTTATTCTGGTCTTTACAGAATCTTTTACCGGCAAAACAGTTTAAATGAGGATGTCAAAAATCACTTGATTCAGTTTTTTCCAAGCAAAGATCAGAAATTCTATAAGCATGGAATCATGCTACTACTAGAAAGATGGCAACATGTGTTGGACCAAAATGGTCAATATATAATTAATAATGTTTAATACTATAGAAAGTTGTTCATTTTCATGAAAAAACGAAATTACTTTCCGAACAACCCAATATCATTCATTTTCTTGAAAAAAAACGAAATTACTTTCCGAACAACCCAATATTTGGAGAGAAAAATTTTTGGAGAATTTTTTAAACTTATACATAAGATCAAGAATAGTGATCCTGAAACTCATTTCCAATATTTAAGTTTTATTATATAAGAATAAAGAAAAGAAATTGTAATATATTGCAATTTCTTTTTATTAAGAAATTGTAATATAATTTTAAATAATCTTGGCTGAAATACAAGTATTATTATTATGTTATAGGTACATCAATGTGGGCACGGAGTAACTCCAGGTCAAAGTGCTATGTCGGACACGAGTCAAGACATAGCTACTTGTGATGTTTAATGGTGTGTTAAATAACTGTCTGTGTCAGTGCTGAGAAACTTTCTTACGATGTTGCATGATTGAGTAGTGATGCTTTTTGTAGTGTTATGTATATCTTGGGATGTAGATCTAATGTTTTGAGGCTTTTATGTAGTGTGTGAGGGATTACTCCTGTGGAGGAGAGAATGATGGGTACTGTGACTACCTTTTGCATTCCCAGAGATGCTTCATTTCTTGTGAGAGTTCTGTGTACAGTGGTGCCTTTCAATTTGACACTAATCTGTCACCAAAGTAATGTTGAATTGAGAAACTGTCAGATTGCGGGACAATATTTTCCATATAAGACTATGTAAAATAGATTAATTCGTTATCGGTCCCCATCTCACTCCCCTATCGGGTGAGGTAAGAGAGATACACTATATTATTTACTTTATTATATGTGTTTTACTATTGTATAACACACTAAATTACAAAATACACTATTTTATACACAACACACAATTTATTAGCCCTTGGGTGTTGGAATGAAGTCTTCCAGCAGACACTCTAGTATCCATAATCTTCTCTCTCTGTTGCAAAATGTTGCCACAGTTTTCCTAAGATTGCCATACTTGAGTTACATTTTAATTGTTCTACCTTTCTGCACTTTATTACCATACTCGAGTTACATTTTAATTGTTCTACTTTTCTGCACTTTATCTACATATTTTATCTTCGTCTCTTTACTCAGTCAAGTGTTCTTCTTTTTGGAATTATTCCTCTCGTCAATTCTCTTTGAACCCATCCTTACATTTCACTCAAAAAATTTATAATAATTACAGATTTTTTACTTTCTGAAAAATGTAGAATTGAAAATTAGCACAAACAACTGGGCAAGCACCAAAGTATCCCAAAAAAAACTGACAAATAGCAAATGACATCACACAATTTCATGCACGTGCATGCGCTAACTCGTGAAGCTCAAATGTCGAATTGCGGGACTTCGAATTGCGAGGCACCACTGTATTTGCTAATTTTTTGGGTGAATGCATCCTGGATGTTGTGTGTGTCGGGTATTGAGAGATGAATATTAAAACTTGAAACTTGCCAAGTAAAAGCCTAAAGATATGACACTATTGAATTTATTTTGGTATTTAAATCTCATTTTTCGACATTGGAGTTGGAATGGAACTTGGTACCTATTTTAGATCTCTACTCCTTTGGTGGCCAAACAGACTGGTAGAATAGAACTTGGCCCATTTTTTCACATTTTCGTTTTTGTTTGGGATATCAGTACTTTTTGTTAAATTATTATATTAAACAAACATGCTAAATAAATAATAATTTAAGGTAGCTAAATAATTCTATGTGCGATGCCATTTTTTCCTTTTAACTGTTTTTTTATGAATTATCCATTTCATATTAATAGTGTTTTAATACAAGTGGTAAAGTATGTCTTCCGGATGTGTATGAATTATCCATTTCATATTAATAGTGTTTTAATACAAGTGGTAAAGTATGTCTTCTGCCAGAACCACAAGAATATTTCATAATAACCGATATATTTCATTATATTCACCAATATATTCATTAAATTATAATCAATATATTCATTAAAAAAGATTGCTATATAGGCAATGCTGCACTGCCAGATGCGTCACGACACGCTTGATCACTTCGGGCGAAGTAAATAATAAGTTGCAAAAATAATTGAAAAATTGGCATTTTCAGAATTTTTCCTTAACTTGTATCCTAAGACCTATACTTGTGCTAAATTTCAAGATTCTATGTCTACAGGAAGCACTATATAATTTTGATGAGTGAGTCAGTGCCCAAATTAGTGATTTTCTGGGGCTTCTATATCCTAGAAACTTTGATATTAAAGCTTGAAATTTTTACATGGTCATGAGGGAATAAAGCTTAACAACATAAATAATTTTCGTTTTACTAGCTTAATCAGAAGTGAAGTTATGCAGATGGCAAATATGGCTTAAGTTGGTTCGTGTAAATATACACACGTGTGCACCGCACAAACTTGGCCCGATGCACTGCCGTGCGCCTTGATATTTATTAATATATGTGCTTAAGTTTTTCACTTTTAAATGTACAGTGAATCAAAGTGAAACTCGTACACTACTGCATACAATGTAAAATGAAGGGGGGGAGGAAAATTAGAAAAGATTGACTTTCTAGAATAAGTGTATTTTATTTTGTAGGTCTTTAACTACATATCACAATAAATTAATATTTGAATCGTTTGAACTGTACGAAAACATAACAAAATTCATTTTCATAGTTTGTAAATAATGTCAAAATGAAACTCATACACACTTCAGATAGAAGTGTAAATTACAAAATAATTTACTTTAAATAATATATTAATATTTAGTAGGGTAGCCTTTGGACTTTTGAACGGCTTTCAAACGATTAGGCATAGATTTAACAAGTTTTTCACAATAAGCTCCAGTAATTTTTGCCCATTCTTGCTGTAAAGCATTTTTTAAATCATTTTTATTAGAAATAGTGTATTTTCTAATTCCAAGTTCTAACTGGCTCCACAGATTTTCAATGACGTTCAAATCTGGTGACTGTGGAGGAGTTTCAATAACTTTAGGGCAATTATATATTAACCACATATGCACTTTATGGGCTTTATGCTTAGGGTCATTATCCTGATAATATTTAAAACTTTCCAGGATTCCAAGTTTTTCAGCACTAGGCTTCAAATTTTGTTTTAGAATGTTCAGATAAATGTCTTGGTTCATTATCTCCTCAATGAAAACTAATTGTCCAACACCACCTGCAGACATACAACCCCATACAGTAACACTTCCACCACCATGCTTGACTGTAGGGTGCAAATTAACTGGTTTAAGATGTTCGTTTGGTTTTCTCCATATGGATACTTTTCCGTCAGAGGCATACAAGTTAAACTTGCTTTCATCTGCAAAAATAACGGTACTCCAGTAATCAAATCCATGTGCGCTATGTTCTTTAACAAAATCCAACCTTTTTATCCTATTCTTTTTGTTAATAAAAGGTTTGTTTCTGGCTATTCTTCCATGAAAATTGTGTTTTCTGAGAATTAATCTTATAATTTCTGGATGTGCCTTTTTACCTAATAAATTTTCCGTGGCTGCTGCAAGTTTTGGGGCACTTATTGTCGGATTTTTCTTAACTTCTCTGATAATCCATCGCTCGTCTTGTGGAGAAAAGATTTTCCTGCTGCTACCTTTTTCTTTGTTTTCAATACCTTGTCCTTTTTTATACCTTTTGATAACACTATGTACTGTTGTGTGGCTTCTATTAATTATTTTTCCAATTTCTCTTAAACATTTCCCTTGTTTATGATGATAAATTATCAATTCTCTTTCCACTTTAGATGTTTGTCCACATTGACGACCCATAATGAATAAAAAAAAACAATCTAAATTATAAAACTACTTGAAATATAATGGAAAATGTATTGAATGCAAAATAAGGTTTGATAAACAATTGCACTAGCTCATGAACAAATTTAAATATGCAAAGACATGCGCCGTATGAGTTTCATTTTGACGTTATTTGCATACTTTACTGGAGAATTTTGTTATGTTTTCATACAGTTCAAACGATTCAAATATTAATTTATTGTGATATGTAGTTAAAGACCTACAAAATAAAATAAACTTATTCTAGAAAGTCACTCTTTTCTAATTTTTTTTTTTTCCTTCATTTTACATTGTATGCAGTAGTGTACGAGTTTCACTTTGATTCACTGTATATTACTTTATATTCGTACAATATTATTAATTGCACATTTAGAACTTATTTGAATATGATGATTGAATTTTTTAAAACATTAGTTTTAAATTTTAAATCAATATTCTTTATTATTAATGTTGTTGTAACTGAAGAGAGTTTGAGTCTGAACCAAAGATGTTTTTACTGGTAGTAAAACTAATTTCTTATGATAAATCCCATTTTTGGTGATTTTTTTCTCATCATATTAAAATGAAGTGAGTCTTTTTGTAATCTAATCTATTACTAGTTCTGGCTTTGTATTCACAAAACTAGAGAGAACTTTGTTACTGCACTTAATAGGACATCCATAATGAAGCTTGTCCTCTACACTGCTTTGTCCTTTTTGAATTTTTGAAACCATTTCTAACCAGTCCTTACACTGATCACTTCATTATGAACTACAATTAATTTTTCTTTTGCATTTTATGATTTCACCACTTAAAAACAAAAAGTATAAAATATGCTATTTGTATTGATAATCATTGTTCATTTTATTTTAATTTTTATTAGTTGCCAAATCTTTATGAAAGCTAATGAATGACAAATTGATCAATTAAAGGTATCTTCTGCAGACAGTAATCTCAGATAAATATTGACATTTAAATTAGCATTGACTCAACAATTACTTTTAAGAAAATACAACTTATAGATTGATCTGATATTTTGCATATTTTTTTTTTCCAATTATTTTTCCTTTGTATGTTCTTATGTATCTGATAAGGAACTAACTAGCCAAAAACATTATTGTTTTAGTTATTTAATGTAGATTAAAAAGATTTTTAATTTGAAATAGGCTTATGATGATGATTATGCTGAATATTTATATTTTATTCTTGATACTTATTTTATATTTGTAAATGATTTTATTTTGTCATTTAAATCCAGATAATTTTATACAAGAAAAAATGCATTACTTTGTAAAGCACATCTTTTTTTTTTTTAAAAGCTAAATTTTTAAAATACTGATATATTTTGAAATGTTTAGAACTGTGTGAATTTAGGACGACTGAAATTTATAGTCAAAAACACTTTTTAATAAAATTAATTTATAGTTCTTTCCGTAAAGTTTGTATATATTTTTAGTTTGCTTTAGATGACATGAACAAGATGCTTTGACTCTGGCTATTCTAAACAGTATTTCAGTTTAAACCATATATAGATAGACCCTGACTTATGACCACTTTTATGAATGGTAATGTAATTTATTAGTTCTGTGATTGATGAATGCAATTCACATGTATATAGTCTAATGTACTGATAGTGTATTTTTGTATTTATTGAGTTTATATAATAATGAATTGTCTTAAAAAATATTAGTAATGCTAGTCCATATATTTAGAGTATTTCTAACTTCCGACTGCATCAACTTAAAATAACAAGGTTTAATTTCAACTCTTAAGTCAGGTCTAAGACTACTTGTATATCCATCTTTTTATTTAAGGCATTATCACTTATTAGGAAGCATATTTAGATTTAATTAATTAAATGGTATTTGATCGTTTTCAATATATGTCATTATATTCCATATATGAAATACTGAATTTATTTTCTATTATAATGTGAAAAATGTTGCATTAATATTTTTTCTAAAATAAATTATATGCACCGTATATTTAATTATCCGAGTGTGGATAATCAATGCATGATTGTATATTTATTTTCTTTGATTTACTTAATTATAAAATTAAGCACTATAAATATAGTCATATAATATATGAGATAATGGATTTAATAAAAATTTATAAGATTTTGAAAATTTTGACAAAGAAAATCTTGATGAATGGGTTACAAAGTGATTTATGTGAACTAGTATTTCTATACATGAGTGATGCAGATGATATTACCTCTGTTGGAAAATAACTCAAAGAGGAAGATATTGAAGAAGAAATTGATAACTAGAACAACATAAAAAGCACTTTATGCAAGACAAAAAAACTTTTTTAATCATCTATAACGTTTTTGGACTAGATCAGAGTCCATCTTCAGTTATTAAGATATAGCCAGATATGACGATTCTACAAGCTACTATCAAACAGCAACTGGATTAAATCAGAAAACTACGAACAGGGATCACCGAATAAACTATCATCAACAGTCATAATACTGCGCATGCTTAGAGCATAAAGCAAAAACCCGAATGTTGGGGAGTGGGAGATCGGGAAAATAAGATGAAGAAAAAATATTCTCTTTAAATTTAAACCACACCCAAATTTTACATCTTAAAAATTTAAATAAAAAATGCGGCTTAAATTCAAAGTAATACGGTATAAATAATGTATAGACAATATAAACAATAATACACCTGCATTAAGGAAAACACATGATTGATTAGCCACCACGCACATCCTTATCCATAATATGTTATACCAGCTTTCTGCACAGTCATTTTTTTATATAAATATGTATCTAATAAATACTCTGAAATTCACATATCCTTATCTATCCCATTCATGTATCTATTTCCACTACTTTCTCAGTTTCTCTGCTATATTTAGCATCCACCACCTTAACCCATTCACTGCCATTAAAGTGTAAACATGTCAAAGAAGTGGAACAAAAAACAATAAAAAATGATATAAAAAAAATTCAATCCTGATTTTTATTAATGTAACGTTTGCAAATCAGTTTTTTGAGGTAATTGTTTAAAATATGCCTTTTTGATGATGGATCCTAAATTTTTTCAGTTATCAAAATATTTTTTAAATTATGTGTAAACAAACAGTGTTTATATTTGAACAGTTTAATAGAATTTGGATTTTTTATTCCATCCTGTTGATTTTATAGTATAACTTATCAAACCCATTCCGATTATGTGATTCGATAAATGATATGATATATATTTTTGGAAAAAATCAAATTTTTCCTAAAATGAACTATAAAATTCTGAAAATTAAAAAAATATTGTAGATAATAAAAATTAATGATTAATTCTGTTAAGATAAACTAAAAAATATCTTAACCATTCATTTTTTAATTTCACTGAAATTTAGTAGAAAATTGTGAAAAATGAAACGTAAATACCCTCAGGCCATTTAAAGGGGCATGGCACTTTTATTGCTCTAGAGCAACCACTCCATTTCCAGTAAATTGCAGCCAAGCCTACTTTGTATGTGTGTAAGTGGCATTGTGTCTAGAGCAGCAGTTCTCAACCTTTTTTTCCCTGGGTCACATACATTTGTTTGCTACATTAAGCAGGCTGCAACATGCTATATCAGCAGTCGGCAACCAGTTGGTGTCACATGAAAAAAGTCCGACTTCTAAAAGATCACATACAAAAAAACTTTTGACTTCTCAATTTGTGAATGCCATAGGTCAGTGTTTTCCAAACTCTTTGGTGCTAATCTATTGCAAGGGGACGTGCAAGAATTAACAAAAACATTTTTGTTAATTCTTGCATGTAAAAGCTTAAACATTTTTGAGACAAACAAAAAAAAAAGTTCAAATTGGTATCAGAAAAAAATATCTGTTTTTTTGAGAATTTGTTTTAAATTTTTAGTATATATAAAATAAGAAGATAGCTGTGTACCGGTACAGCTATCATCATATATTTACAAACTTAATAAACGGCTTAAATAAAAATCTAAAATTGGAGGAAGAATTTATTGAAGTATATAAGAATGAAAAAATTTGTCAAAAGTTTTCCTTTGCAAATATGATTAAAAATTTAATTATTTATTTAAACATGAAGCAAAGTGACACAAAACTAGTGACTGCAATACCGCGAAACAATAAGCGTTTTTCAGAAATGACTAATTATAAAAAAGAGTTTTTTGTATTGGTCTAGTGTGGAATCTTAAATCCTGAGATTTTTTTTCCTTCTCTGCTCTTTTTCATGCATTGTAAATTTTTATGAGTACATCAGGAAGGAGTTAGCAAATTAGGAAAATTTGAATTTTTCCAGATTTAAAAAAATATCAGAATTTTTACTTTTATTTGCATGTGGGAGAAGAATTTCACACTTTCATTAAATTCATGACTGTAGGTTCCAGGCCACACAAAAAAGCTTGACTGACTGTAGGTTGAGAATGGCTGGTCTAGAGTTACAATAAGCCAACTGTGGTCCAATTAAAGGAACAGAAAATTTATTATAGCTGATTATGTACCAAATGAGGCCATTTTCATATATGTTAGGTATTTTTCATATAAATAAAAAAATTTATAAAAAGTACTGAGAAAAATTGTGTAAATGAAGTAAGAACAAGTTAATAAATATGAAATATTAATAAAAATGACAATATTTCAAAGAATTCATGTAATTTTTTTTAATAATAATATGTTGTAACTTCAATTAACAAATGTTATGTAACTTGTGGTTATTGAATATGAATATTTGTACTTATATGAATATTTTCAAAAGATATTGATGAAAATTAAGCAAAATTTCACAATTTTAATTTTCATATGTGTTTTGGATATTTATTAGGTTTAATTTCAAAACATTCCCACCATCCAAGAAGTTAAACTGATTAGTATTGTAAAAGTCTGATTTATACATTTATATTTTTTTTATTTCTTAGAGTAATGTAACTGGCTGAAAATTCTGAAAACATTTTTATACATATTTTAATAACATTAAAAATTATTATTTATTCCACTTAAAGGTTTGTTTGTGAATTAATGTATAAATATAATTGTCAGTAATCTGGTCAATAGATTTGATTGGAACTTGAACTTTCATTTGAAATTCAATCATATTGCATCACTCCAGTCACACTCCTCAAGTATCTGATTCCTAGAACAAAATAAAAAGCACTTTATGCAAGGCAAAAAATCTTTTTTAATCATCTATAACGTTTTTGGACTAGATCAGAGTCCATCTTCAGTACAACGTTATCTAACCTAAAAGATTCTACAATTCTAATTCGTTATGGAACATATAAATTTAAATATTACAAGAACAGAACATCATTCTACAATTCTAATTCGTTATGGAACATATAAATTTAAATATTACAAGAACAAAACATTGAACAATAATTTTTTTTAAACTTTAACAGCAGTAAAGAGAACAAAACAGTCAGTACTATTATTAATAATTTTGAAAGGATTAAACATAATAATCTATACATATATACCTAACAGAGTAACACCGTAACATAAAATATATAATTAAACATTATAATACTATATATATAAATCATATACAATGGGTGAGAATAAATTAAACTAACAAATATACAAAAGTATATATAAAATATACATCAAACATTAGCATAGTACCGTCTAAAAGATAAGGAAGACGTTGGGTCTCCCTATGTCCACACACTCGCTAGACGATCACATCTGAGGGGAATAAACCCATTACTACTAAGAAGGACAATGAAAAAAACGGGAGCAAAAAATAAAAATAATAAAAATAAAAATCTCTAAAGAGACAACACCATAATGGCTAAATTTTGTTCATAGCAGCCCAAGTCCAAGATGGCGGTAGATCCTCTGGGGTATTGTCATTAATTAAGATCTTATAACTTGAACGTTTTATCATCTCAATAGTTTCATGAGTGGTTAGCCCTCTCCCATCATAAATAGCCTTAACTATGTTTGCATCGGCCCAGTGGATATCAACATTAGATTCATAGAATTTTGCAGCCAATGCAGTATTTAGCCTACCTGCTGCTATGTCGGCTTTATGTTCACTAATCCGCTTATTTATATTTCTAGCAGTGCTTCCAATATAAAACTGCAGGGAATTATTATCAGTATTAAACAAGGGGATTTCATATATTCCGGCTTTCCTATTATCAGGTATTGGGTCTTTCGCATTTCTCAGAATGTTATATAAAGTTTTCCCTCTCTTCCAAACAATCTTATAATCAGAATGCCTTATTATTTTACTACACAGTTTAGTTATCACTTTATCATAGGTGAGGTCTAAGTACCTACCAGGGTCATAAGAAAATAGCCTATTAGGCAGCTTAGGGCAGGGGTTCAATAGTGAGCTAGATATTTTACTCCATATACCAAGCATAGTTTTATACGAATATCCATATTTCCTCCTCTGTTCGAGTATGTGATTTAACTCAGCTTGCATATCAAACCATTTAGTAGTATGCGTACATATTCTATTAAATAAAGCCTTAAAGACTGCTAATTTATAGTAGTACGGATCATTGGACCAAGATGGAATCATAACTAATTTATACGTAGGCTTTTTATAGATCTTGGTAGTATATTCCCCGTTTTCTGTATTCACCTGTACGTCTAAGAGGGTGACCCAATGTCTTCCTTATGTCCACACACTCGCTAGACAATCACATCTAGTGAGTGTGTGGACATAGTAATGGGTCTTAGTAGTAATGGGTTTATTCCCCTCAGATAAAAAATTATGAATAGTAAATTCATAATTTTTTTAAATTTTAATATTTAGTTAAATTGCAATATTTATTATTATTATTTTTTAAGATATATTCTTGAAATTTTCAAGATATATTCCTTGTATCATGTTTTTTTAGATCATGTAAACAAATCCAATTTTTGGCAAACTTAACCTGAAAAAAGAATTTAATTCTGTATAATTTTGTTTTACATTATTTTTAATTATAATGATAAAATTCTATGTATTTTAGTAAAAAAATCCTTAAATCTGATAAATAAAATGAAAAAATAAACAAAAGTTAACACATTGTTTGATCCTATATGGCATACCATTGTTAAAAATTCCCCTTGCTATCCAGAAGCATATATCATACAATTCTATTATTGAGTTTCCCGCACAATTTTCTGATTGATCTATTTTTGTATGGTGCATTATTGTTTTTATAATTTAAAGCAAGTTTTGCTCTCAAGTATCAAAACTTCAATTTTTGATAATTTTTTTTTATAAACAATAGTAAGCAATATAATAATCAAAAAATATGTGAAATCTTTATAAAATTTAATCTGTATTTAACAATTATTAGTTTGTTTATTATATACAATTTATTACATTCCTAATAAAATATACTTAATTATAATAAAATATTTAAAGATTTTTAAAAATTTTAAATATTTTTAAAGATTATTTTTAAATTTACCAAATTCTTCACTTTTTGTTGTTATAGTATTGTGTTACCACTTATATCTGCTTTTCAATAATTAATTGCAAACTGATGAAACATAGTCATCAGTTTTATTTCATTTCATCAGAGGATTTATTTCATTTGTTATATGAAATAAATCCTCTTTATTTTTAAGAAAAAAAAAATTTTCTTCTTCAATCAGAAAATAACCAGACTAAGCTTATGTAAAACAACAAACAAATCAACAAAAAACATTGTGAATGCCAGTTAGTTGTGATGACATAAATTTGATCCCATGTGATCTGGCCAGGCAGCAATGTATTAAAAGAAATTTTCTGTTTCAATCATTTTGAACATTTATTCAATTATGATATTCACTCTTTTCTTAACCAATAAACCTTTGTTTTTTTCTGGCATTTCTTTTTTATTATTTTGTCTTATATGCTAATATTTAATAAATTGAAGGAAAAAGATATTTAGCATAAACAGCACTCACCTGTACTCACCTACCAGAAATTGAGGGTGAACACCATTCCCATTTCCATTTGCTTATTAACAGGGGTGGCCAAAGTTATTATCACTACGGGCAACCTGCTTTTGAAATTTTTGGTGGCAGTTTACTAACACTAAAAGTAATAATTTAAAGCTAAAAATAAGTTTAAATTGAAAATAAACATAGATAATACCAATTCAAAATCAAGTTATATTAATAACAGCAATTAATGATGACTTCACACAAACATAAAAATAGTATGTAAATAAAACAAGATGTTCTTTTATTTTAGTTTTATTAACGCAAGCAATATGCTTATTATTAGCTTTACAATTTGTAAATATTAACTATTTATGTAGTTTTGGAGGGTGCGCTGGAAACATGACATTGCATATTTTCAGCAAGCTTATCATAATTTGGTTCATAGCTACTTGTAGCTATTCGTAAACATGCTGCCAAATGGTCATCTGTCAAATGGAAGCGATGTTTTTTTTTTATTGCATTCATTGTAGAAAATATAGATTCACAGAGGAAAGTGGATCCAAAAAAAGTTGTCAAATATGCTGCACATCTCTAGAAACATGGATATTTTTCTTCACAAAGTAAATTCCAAAAATTACTTTGTGAAAAAGTTTGTGATTTCAAAAATATATAGCATTTTAATTTAAGAATTTCATCCTCAATCAGTATTTGGTCCACATCCAAAAATTCTTTTAATTTTATTGTCAATTCTTTTTGGGCTACTTTAATGTTTGCCCGTGCTGTTTGTGTTAATTTCCATTCTATACTTTTCAGAAAATAAAAAATTTGTAATTATTATTATTTTTTGAGTGAAAGTTGATTCAAAGATAACTGACCAGAGGAATAATTCCGAAAAGAACAACACTTGCGGATTCGAAGAGAACTGACCAGAGGAATAATTCCGAAAAGAAGAACACTATTTGTAATTATTATTAATTTTTTGAGTGAAATGTAAGGATGGGTTCAAAAACTGACCAGAGGGAATAATTGTGAAATGTAAGGATTGGTTCAAAGAGAACTGACCAGAGGAATAATTCCGAAAAGAAGAACATTTCATTGAGCAAAGAGATAGATAAAGAAAAAAATTGTAGATAAAGTGCAGAAAGGTAGAACAACTAAAATGTAACTCGAGTATGGCATTCCTAGAATAACTATGGCAATGTTTTGCAACAGAGAGAAGATTATGGGTGCTAGGGTATCTGCTGGAAGATTTCATTCATTCCAACATCCAAGGGCTAATAAATTGTGTGTTGTGTATAAAAGTGTTTTTTGTAATTCAGTATGTTATATAATAGTAAAACACATAATAAAGTAAATAATATAGCGTATCTCTCTCACCTCACCCGTTAGGGGAGTGAGATGGGGACCAATAATGAATTAATCTATTTTTAATAGTCTTATATGGGAAATATTGTCCCGCAATTCGACAGTTTCTCAAAATATTACTTTGGCGATGGATTAGTGTCAAATTGTGAGGCACCACTATAATTCCATTGTTTTTGCTTTGACTCCTTTCATAAATTAAAAGCAGACCGACCCTCTTTAACATGTTTTTGATTTTGGGGAATAAAAAGCTACAAGGTACCAAATCTGGGGAACAGAACAGGTGACCCAGCACTGATATATATTTTTATGCCAAAAACTGCTTTGCAGAAAATGCCTTATGCACTCCCATAGATTCAGACTCTTCTCATTCTTTTCTGAAGCTTGGTCAAAGCCTCAATGTAATATTTTTGATTGATAGTCTAATCATCAGAAACCGATGCAGTTAAAATTACACTTTTTGAGTTGAATAAAGTAATCAGTAATGCCACCAAAAGGTTAGGCATAATTGACATTATTGATTTTATTGATTTATTTTTTTTCAGCTCAGAGTGTAAGTTTGGTTGAATGGGTTCCTGATGATTTTTATGCTACTCAAAAAATAAGAATGATTGTATGACATGCACGAGTCAAATAGTTATCCTTATAGACCATGATACCCCATTGCAGATATTTTTTCAATTTTACAAGAACTTTTAGATATATCTGCTTCCACTAATAATGTTCATGTGCAAACTAAAATAGATTCAAGCATTTCAAAAAAGTTCAAACTTAATGATCTTCCCCTTCCTTCCTGCTTTGAATCTTTGTTAGTTACTAGCACAAGTAATCCAGTTATTTAATAGTCCAGTCTTGTATATTGTTTTATTGCAGACATTTCAGGAAATATTTTTAAAATAACCTAATTTTTTATAAAAAACACATTGAAGACTAGCATGGCCACAGCTTTTTCTTTTATATTATACATTTCTTTCCTTCTTATTGGCTATTAAGTGGCTGGACATGCCAATGCTCACCATAAACAGGTGAAGGATTGGTTGAATGGTCTGATCCTGGACTCCAAAAAATGTAGAAGTATGAGACCTAGAATTTTAAATATGAATATTCCATGGTGAAAACACACCCTTTCATCCTAGTTAACTACTCAATCATTTGATTAATTGGCTACCATTATGAAAATGCATTGATGTTTCCCATTGTAAATATGGATTTTCCTCATAAAAAATTTTATGAGGAAAATCCATATTTACAATGGGAAACATCAATGCATTTCAGATAAGTATGAGGAAATGTAGTACCTTGGACAATATAGTCCAAAGCACTATATTTTTAGTTTTTAATAATAATAATAAAAAGTATG